>ML397081.1:51690-67231 GCA_005239525.1 Nicotiana knightiana
ATATATATATATATATATATATATATATATATATATATATATATATATATATTGAAATATATATGGAAAAAATTGGGTATCAACAGCTGTCCCTGTTTACCTAGGAAGGATGAAAGAGTTGTCGGATAAAGATATGATGGCCAATTTTGATCGAATAAAGTGATTTGAGAGATATATGCTGCACTCTGGTTTCTGAGCTGCCTACATATCCCTGGTTTTACAGGAATCAGGTAGTGTGTAGTTCTGGATCCATCGATGGAATAAACCGATTGAGTTGTCACAAGGACGGACAAAAGGTTTCGAATAGGATGAAATGGTTGTGGTGAGCGGTCAAGTTTGAAATAATTTGAAGGAAATGGAGCGGGATTTCTCCTGTTGGGATAACAGCTACTCACTGGGTCTCCTGCAATATAAAATATGTACTGCAAGCGTATACATATAAATTTGCGTAAATTTAGACACGATGCAAATTCCCGTCAGACCATGAAAACTATCTTTAGATGGTTGAGGATGATGTCCTTAGACCATTACGTCCTGGGCCATGAATTGTGCGGTAAGGAATTCGCAGGCCATGAATTGATGTTCTCGGGCCATGACAATGGTGCCTCCGAACCATGACGCGTTTGAATACTGATGTGCAAGTTTGAGAGACCCTTAGGCCATGGCATGATGTCTTCTGACTATGAGGATGGTGCCATCAAAATATGATGCCTTCGGACAAGTTGGCTATATTTCAGCCCATGAGGTGTAGAGGCATGATGCTAGAGGCAACAAGACAGGGCTTAGTCTTGTGCGAAATTGAGGGCAGAGCTTAGCCTGAGAGAAGAGAACAATGCAAGAGAGACAGTGCTTAGTCTCGTGCGAGATTCGGGACAGTGATTAGTCCCATGCAAAGGGAAGGCAGGGCTTGGCCTTATGCAAGTGGGGAGGTAGGGCTTAACCTCATGCAAGGTTCGGGATAGTGCTTAGTCCCATGCAAACAGAAGGCAGAGCTTAGCCTCATGCAGTTGATTTGAGATAGGGCTTAGTCTCATGCGAAGAGAAGGCAGTGCTTAGCCTTGTGCAAATAGGGAGGCAGGGCTTAGCCTCATGCAAGTGAGAAGGCAATGCTTAGGCTATGTAAATATGGAGGAAGGTCTTAGCCTCATGCAAGGATTGAGACAGAGCTTAGTCTCATGCGGAGAGAAGGCAGTGCTTAGCCTTATGCAAATAGGGAGGCAGGGTTTAGCCTCATGCAAGGATTTGAGACAGAGCTTAGTCTCATGTGGAGAGAAGTCAGTTCTTAGCCTTATGCAAATAGGGAGGCAAGTCTTAGACTCATGCAAGGATTGATACAGAGCTTAGTCTCATGCGGAGAGAAGGTAATTCTTAGCCTTATGCAAATAGGGAGGCAGGGCTTAGCCTCATGCAAGGATTGAGACGGAGCTTAGTCTCATGCAGAGAGAAGGTAGTGCTTAGCCTTATGCAAATAGGGAGGCAAGGCTTAGCCTCATGCAAGGATTGAGACAGAGCTTAGTCTCATACGGAGAAAAGGCAGTGATTAGCCTTATGCAAATAGGGAGGCAGGGCTTAGCCTCATGCAAGGATTGAGACAAAGCTTAGTCTTATGCGGAGAGAAGGTAGTGCTTAGCCTTATGCAAATAGGGAGGCAGGGCTTAGCCTCATGCAAGGATTGAGACAGAGCTTAGTCTCATGCAAAGAGAAGAGTAAGGGTGAAGTATTCTTAGCTGACAATGTGTTTCATGCATATAGATTGTGTCGTTGCGATGGTGTTTATCATGATGATATAGTCCTGCATCCAAAGAAAATTTGTGAGTTTTTGCGGGGGGAGGTTGGTTCGTTCCTTTGCTTGCTCGATTTGCTCCGCGCTGTCTTAAGATCCTATTCAAGCTATTAGGGTAGCATTTGGCTAAAGTAAAGTTTCTTTTCAAAAGCATGCGTGTATAATTTTCAAAGACATAGTAGTATGCAGTTTAGAAGTTAGTTAGATGAACCAGTAACTGTGACATTATTAGAGACATTGCGACTTCTGCTGCCGTAGAATTTTGAGGGTCCTCCTCAAAATTCTGCCCCAGTTAACTAGATGACCTTTCTGACTGCTCCATATGCTGCGACTGAACTTGCTTCGAAATTTTGAGGGTCCTCCTCAAAATTCTGCCCCAGTTTTTGATTGTGGGGAAAATTGAAATTTGCCTACGTATCCCCTCTTAAATGGGAATCAGGTCGAGTGTAGTTCAATTTACATCATATGAAGAAGCATAAATAGTTTACACATAGTATCTTTTGACTGCATCTGAATTTATAGGCTTTGGCCAGATTTCTCCGTCCATCTCTGCGAGTATGAGCGCTCCTCCTGTCAATACTCGGTGAACCATGTAAGGACCTTTCCAGTTGGGAGAGAATTTCCCTTTGGCCTTATCTTGATGTTGGAAAAATCCGTTTCAGTACCAGCTGCATTCATCCTCTTTCCGTCTATGAGAGTTAATTGCTCATAGCGGTCCCTTATCCATTCTGCATTCGGCTTCTTGTATGATTCTTAAAGAAGGAATTTCTACCTCGGCGGGAATGACAACTTCAGTACCATAAACCAGCAAATAGGGAGTTGCCCCGGTTGATGTGCGGACTGTGGTACGGTATCCTAGTAAGGCGAATGGTAATTTCTTGTGCCATTTTTTGTGATTCTCTACCATTTTCCTTAGTATCTTCTTGATGTTTTTGTTGGCGGCCTCTACGACCATTTATTTGAGGTCTGTATGCTGTGGAATTATTGTGCTTGATTTTGAAAGTTTCACACATGGATTTTATCATATCACTATTGAGATTGGCGGCATTATCAGTGATGATGGACTCTAGAACCCCAAATCGAAAACTAATCTGGTCTCTGACAAAATGTGGGACGACTTTCTTGGTCACCACTTTGTAAGATGCAACTTCAACCCATTTGGTGAAGTAGTCGATGGCCACTAAAATGAACCGGTGCCCGTTTGAAGCGGTGGGCTCAATTGGGCTGATGACATCTATTCCTCAGGCAACGGAAGGCCAGGGTGAGCTTGTTGCATTAAGCTCGTTTGGCGGCACCCGTATCATGTCTGCATGTATCTGGCATTGGTAGAATTTCTGAACGTATCGTATGCAGTCTGTTTCCATGGTCATCCAAAAGTATCCGGCCTTGAGTATCTTCTTGGCCAAGATAAAGCCATTCATATGTGGGCCTCAGGTTCCGGCATGTATTTCCTCGAGCAATTTTGAAGCCTCTTTTGCGTCAACACACCTTAACAATCCCAGATCGGGAGTTCTCCTGTATAGGGTTCCTCCGCTTTGGAAGAAGTGATTGGACAATCTCCGAAGGGTGCGTTTATGAGTATGGTTCACACGCTCCGGGTATTCTCCTTTTGTCAAGTATTCTTTGATGTCATGGAACCAGGGGTTTCCGTCCATTTTTTCTTCAACATGAGCACAGTATACCAGCTAATTATGGATCCTCATCAAAATGGGATCGATGAAATTCTTGTCTGGATGTTGTATCATTGATGACAAGGTGGCCAACGCATCCGCGAATTCATTGTGAATTCTGGGGACATGCCGAAATTGCAGTATTTTGTAGATATCTTTGTGAAACCTCTTCTTCATTTCTTGTACATGATGCAGATATGGCAGTATTTTGGAATTCTTGGTAGCTCATTCTTCTTGTACGTGATGTACCAGCAGGTCTGAATCGCCGATTACCAACGGTTCCTGAATATTCATATCAACAGCCGGGTTAAGCCCTAATATGCAGGATTCATATTCCGCCATGTTGTTAGTGCATGCAGACACCGGATAATGCTGACCAGTTTCTGATACCAAGACGACTTCGATACCCACTCCTTTAAAATTTGCAGCTCCTTCGAAAACATCCTCCAAATGTCGTAGGCTTTAACAATATCTTCTCCTGCGAATGATACCTCCTCATCAGGAAAATACGTTTTTAGGGGTTCGTATTCTCCTCCTACAGGATTTTCGGCAAGATGATCTGCTAATGCTTGTCCCTTGACTGCTTTCTGAGTTACATAGATAATGTCGAACTCACTTAGCAAGATTTGCCACTTGGCCAGCAACCCAGTAGGCATGGGTTTCTGAAAGATGTACTTCAGGGGATCCATCCTTGATATGAGATATGTAGTATAGGCACAGAAGTAGTGCCTTAGCTTATGAGCTATCCATGTCAGAGCATAACATGTGTGTTCCAACAAAGAATACTATGCTTCGTAGGGTGTGAACTTCTTACTCAGATAATATATGGCCTGTTCTTTCCTTCCTGTCTCGTCGTGTTGTTCTAAGACACAACTGAAAGCCCCATCTAGTACGGAGAGATAGAGTAGCGGTGGTTTACCAAGCTCTGGCGGGACTAAGACTGGTGGTGTGGACAAGTATTCCTTGATTTTTTCAAAATCCTTTTGACAATCCTCGGTCCAACTGGTTGCGGCATCCTTCTGCAGCATTTTGAAAATCGGCTCACATATTACTGTGGATTGTGCTATGAAACGGCTGATGTAGTTGAGACGTCCCAAGAAACTCATCACATCCTTCTTGCTTTTTGTGGTGTTAATTCCTGGATGGCTTTAACCTTTGACGGGTCCAACTTTATTCCTCGACGACTGACGATGAATCCCAACAATTTTCCGGCAGGAACCCCGAATTCACACTTTGCGGGATTTAACTTTAGATTGTACTTCCGTAGCCGGTCAAAGAATTTCCTCAAATCTGCTATGTGATCTGTATCCCTCTTAGATTTGATGATGACGTCGTCAACATATACCTCTATTTCTTTATGTATCATATCATGGAAGATCGTTGTCATATCCTTCATGTAGGTGGCCCCAACATTTTTAGATTGAATGGCATCATTTTGTAGCAGTACACTCCCCACGATGTAATGAAGGCTATTTTCTCGGCGTTTTCTTCGTCCATCCAGATCTGATGGTAACCCGTGAAGCAATCTACAACAAACTGGAGTTCATGCTTGGCGCAATTGTCGATCAGAATGTGTATGTTTCATAGCGGGAAATCATCCTTGGGACTTGATCTATTTAGATCCCGATAATCAACACAGACTTTGAATTTCCCATCTTTCTTTCGAACTGGTACAATATTGGCCAACCAAGTTGGGTACTCAACTACTCTGAGGACCTTGTCTTTGATCTGCTTAGTGACTTCCTCCTTGATTTTCAGGCTCATGTCTGGCTTGAATTTCCTGAGTTTTTCCTTCATTGGCAGACACATTGGATTTGTAGGTAACTTGTGAGCCACTATGGATGTGCTCAACCCTGTCATATTGTCGTATGACCATGCAAATATATCCTCATATTTTAGGAACCAAGTGTATTCTTCTTTCTCTGACAGTGACAAATGGATGCTTATGTGGGTTTCCTTGACGATTTCGAAATCTCCCAAGTTGACTATCTCGGTCTCGTCCATGTTGGACTTGGGCTTGTTCTCAAAGTTCTCCACTTCTCTGACAAATTCCTCAGGTATTATGTCCTCATCTTCTATTTCTTCTGAGTCACTGTCCTTCTGTTGCATTGTCTCCTTACATGTCACAGTCGTTGGTTCATCAAGGTAAGAAATAGTAATGCTGTAGGGATAAAGATATGAAAGAAAAAATAGTAATAATAAAACATCAAGGCATTTAAAATGTTAAAAAAAATGATTTCAAATAACGTTTTTCGAAACGGAACACTGCAAATATTATTTAAAACAAAATCCAAAGAGGAAATCATTTTCAAAGGTAAACAATGCTATCAGCCTTGCTACCCCGAGACTCGTCGGGCCCTTGATGGTTTAGCGATCCAGTTCTTGAGAGATGCTCCCTCCTCCACTATCTGGATAGTGAGGCCTTCCTCCTCCTCCTCCTCAACTGTTACACAACAATCCATATCACCGTCTTCCAAGAAAAAATTCCTCAATGCTACCAAGGCTTCTTCTTCTTCTTCTTCTGATCCCTATATTGTATCGGCCTGCTGGAAGGTCTGATTCAGGTACATCACGGGTTGCTCAAGAGGATAGTATGGACCATGTCATGGTGGTGACCAATTCCGATATTCTTTCCAAGTATACTAATATCCGAGCCCGAAGGTTGTGCCATGGCGCTTCAGCTGTATTGGTTTGGACATACCTTGAAGCTTTTTACCAATCCCCTTACCCGGTTCATACCCTGCCCATGCCAGTATGCTCTCTATTTTGCTACTCCGCCATTTATCCTTCTCAATCGCGTTAACACGTTCGATGCGATGGTAGGTTTCTCCACCTAACTTCCTTCTGTTTTCTACCACTGGAACAGTCTGACTGGTGTAAATGGGGTTGCTCCTATCTCCATGGATGATCACTTCTTGATGGTTCCATTCAAATTTTACCGCTTGGTGCAAAGTAGATGCGGCAGCTCCAGCGGCATCTATCCAAGGCCGTCCCAGCAGCAGATTGTAGGAGGGAGATATGTCTAGTACCTGGAATTCAACATCGAACTAGGTAGGACCCATCTGCAAGCACAAATTAGTTTCTCCGATTGTGGCCCTTTGAGACCCATCAAATGCCTTCACATTCATATTCCCTGCTCGTATTTCATGTAGGACCTTGCCCAAGTTCTTCAGAGTTGTCAACGGACAGATATTGAGGCTGGACCCTCCGTCTATCAGAACTCTGGCAACGAACTTATCTTCACATTGCACTGTGATGTGCAGTGCCCTGTTGTGGCTGAATCGTTCAGGTGGCAATTCGTCTTCATGGAGGGTGATCTTATGGCTTCCAACACTTGTCCCACCATATTGGCCATTTCTCCGCTAGTAATGTTGTTGGGCACAATGCTTCATTCAGTACCTTCATCAGAGCATTCCTGTGTGCTCCGAAATTTTGCAGCAACGACAAGATGGATATCTGGGTGGGAGTCTTATTCAGGTGATCAACAACAGAATACTCCCTTTCTTGTACTTTCCTTCAAAGGTCGTCCGGACCAATTTTAATGATGGGTTATTTGTTAGAAGCTTGCTTAGTGGTCTCTCCCAAATGCTCAGGTGTGTAAATTCTTCCTGTTCTGGTCATTCCTTGTGCAGCGCCGGACTATTCCGTCTTTGCTTTCCCTTTTCTCCTAGCTTCGGCAACATAATCCCAAGGTACATCATTGGAACTGAAAGGTGGTGTGGATGTCACCGTCACAGTGAAAGGTGTGGATACTTCTACCTCAAACGGAATAGGTGTAGCTGCAGGTGGTGTCACTTCTACTTCAAAGGGAGCCGATACGGCTACCTCAACTTTGACTGGAGGCTGTACCTGTACCACAATAGGATTGAGCGTGACTGCCGGTATTTTAGGATCATCACCTTCCCGAATAAGTCCGGTTGATCCCTCGGGATCACATTCTTCATCAATTTCTATTACATTGACTCCTTCACCCCTATGATCTGGGAGGGGGTTGTTGTGGAAATTGGGTGTGGTTTCTTTTGCATGTATGACCTTGGTATCAATCAGTGTTTGGATCTTATTTTTAGGGTGTGGAATTCATCAATAGTATGTCCCTTCATACCGGAATGGTACGCACACATCTTGTTTGGGTTGACCCATTGTGAAGAGTTTTCCATAGCCATGACGGGAATAAGGGTGACATATCCAGCAGTTTTTAATCTTTCATACAATTGGTCGATGGGTTCAGCAATAGAGGTGTATTGTCTGGGTGGTTTGCGATCAAAATTGGGCCTGGGTTTTTGGTAATTTGGACGAGCTGGAGGTGAATGATAATAGGTTGGTTGGGTTTTATAAGTGTGGTAGGCGGTAGCGGGTTGAGGATATCTGGGAGGTGAAGGTTGGTATGTGGGTGGAATTGTTTGGTACATTACTGTTCCCACTTCTTTCTTCTTTGATATGCCACCTGATTGTAGTGCTTTATTAGTGGCCTGAAGTGCCTCGAAATTTGTCACCATTCCACTTTTGATACCTTCCTCGATCCTTTCTCCGAGCTTGATAATATCGGAGAACTTCTGATTCTCTATTACCATGAACTTTTCGTAATATATTGGATCCTGAGCCCTGACAAAGAACTTGTTCATTTTCTATTCATCTAATGTCGGCCTGACCTTCGCTGCTTCTGACCTCCATCGAGTAGCGTACTCGCGAAAAGTCTCAGTGGGCTTCTTCTTGAGATTCTGGATATAGAAGACGTCAGGTGCATTTTCCGTGTTGAATCTTAATCTATCCATGAAATCCGATGCCATGCTTACCCAATTAGCCCATTTTTTGGGATTTTGACCTATGTACCAAGATAGGGCATCTCCAGTGAGGCTTCTCATGAATAGCTTCATGCGAATATTTTCGTACTTTCCAACCCCTACGAGCTTGTCACAGTAAGTTCTCAAATGAACCTTTGGGCCACCCGTTCCATCAAACATTTCAAACTTGGGAGGTTTGTAACCCTCCGGCAGTTCCACATCTGGCTGAATGCACAAATCCTCGTAATTCAGTCCTTCGATTCCTTTGCCTCCTTCAACACCCTAAACTCGGCTTGTGAGTTTCTTGAGCTCCTCTGCCATATTCTTAATGAGCAAGTCCTTTTCAGCGGAGTCCGGTGTATATGAGATTGGTTGAGTAGAGTGGGTAAGGTTTCCACGTATATGGGGTTGATTTAGTGAAGGCCAGGAGTTTGGGTATATTGGTGATCATTGGTTGAATTTTGGGGATCAGGGATAGGCTGTGGGGTATTTTGAGGAGTGTGGTAAGTGGTTTGCGGATATTGAGTCAGGAGATGCTGATGTTGAGGCGGTGTAGGCATGGGTAAAGGATTTTGAGGAGGGGTTGTCTATTGGTGGGGTGCGGGAATATTCTGCGGGTGTTGGTTGGGTGTATTCTGAGGAGGTGCCGGGTTTTGGGTATTTGGATGGTTGATATCTGTGACGTTTAGTGTGAGGGAGAGGTTTGCCAAATTATGGACCTGCTCAAGCTCACCCTGTAGTTCAAGTATTTTCTTTTCAAGCCGCAAAACCAAGTCATTTGGTGCCGGAGTACTCCGACCATCAGAATCTTCCGCATTCTCAGCATGTGCGGTGTTGTCACCACTCATATTATCCATCTTAGCTTTCCCTTTGCCTTTTGATGCACTTGGAAGAAGAGGAAGTAGAGGGCCTCTAGATCTGGTGTGATATGCTGATGATACCAGTATGCGTGAACCAACCTTAGGGGATGGGAATAATCAAAAAGAAAGAAAAACAAAAGGTAACCAAGTTAGTGAGAGTTCTGAAAATTTTTGCAATATTTAAACACATATTGCAGGAATGTAAATTCGCGTCCTAATTTGGGAGCCTCGTTGTGACCGAGGTAGGCCTAGCGACAAGTAGATTTGGAGAATTTTAATGCCAATAATTGCCTCATTTCATTTACGCAATAAATAAGACGAACGACAATAAGAAAAGTCACTAATGGCATTTGGCCTTATTACATTTGAAAAGCAAAACAAATAAGCCTAATCTACTTGGTCCCAGAAGGACCTTCTCCAGGTCTGGTTCTCTTGGCTCCATCAATCAGGTTCCCCAGGTCGCGCATGTCCAGCAATAGGTATTCCCTGGCGAGATGTCCTCTTTTGCTACCCTCAGCATTCTGGCACTCTACGACTCTTTTCCTCATCTTCCCTTCCAACTCTATCAGACCCTACTCCAGATATTCTAGCCTTTCATTCGATCTGGTAGCCATTTCCCTCCATTCATTGATTAATTCCATATCAGTCTTGTGTTGTTCCAGATGCTCAGCCTCGGACTCGCGAACCCTTTTGCGCAGTCTGTTATAATTCACCCGTGCTTCGGCAGCCTCATCTACGACTCTGTTCCCTCGACCGACCCCTGGCTTGACTATTCCTGCTATGCAGTCCTCCAACCATGATAGTTAAAAGTACACATGCCCTGCGTGATATTGATCTGGCGTGGTGGTGTCCCTCTCCACAATAATCTTCAAGTGCCACATATGTTGAGCTTCAAATTTATATGGGATGTTGTCATCTTGAAAATCCGCCCTGTAATGCCTCATTTTGGAGACTCGCGGTATGACTTGCTTTCTCCCAGCTTGTCTCATGACCCTGATAGGAACATAGGGGTGTATGACTTTTAAATCGATCAACACCAAGTGCGGAACATCCCTAGATCTGATGATGAACTCACTAGTGGGGCACCATTCGAACATCCATTGAACCTGGTCCTCAGTCAAGTTGTTAAAATATTGCACACATTCTGTAGCATTCTCCGGTTGAGCAAACCTATCTGGGATAAAGGTCATTCTCTTAGGGTGATGAAAAGCTATGTGATCATTCCACGGCCTTCACGGAAACTCTTGGCGGTATTGACCTCTATGGAAATGTTCTAGCAACCAAATTTGTAGTAGGGGATTACAACTCGCGAATTGTTTGAATCCCTTATGGCAGCGATCCAAGGCCCGATATATGTCTGCTATAATCATAGGGACAATAATATGTTTGTTCCTCGATTTCCCCCATTAAAGCTTTGGTTACCATGGCCAGTCTGGTGTGAATTATGTCCTTTTTGCTTGGAAACACTATCATACCCAAGATGCAGACGATAAACGCGAAAACTCTGTGATGAATCCAACCCAAGGAAGTGATGGATAACTCATCATGGAAGATACGGTAGGATTTGTTGTGTTCGTATCGTTCATAAAGGAAGTCAAAGGGTACATAAGACTTATTTAGACACACCAAGTCATCATTATTTCTTAAACCCATCATTTTTAGAAACCGTCTGGGAGTGCGATATTTCGGAAACAATAAACTGGGACTGTCCCAAGGTATTCCAGCGAATCTCCCTATTTCCTCCAAAAGAGGGGTCATTTCTATGTTGCCAAAATGGAACACGGCTCTTTCTCCGTCCCAGAACATAGTAGAACCTTCGATCAACATGTTGTTTGGTTGGATATCTAATAAGGAAGGTAGGTTTCCAAGGACTCTTTTCACATGGTTTTTATCACTTGACGGAAGGTCTTCCCACCGATCTAGCAACAATGATGGTATGTCACGGACCATGCCGAACCTGGGGACTTCGTGCCTCATTTTTCGCAAAACAAATAGAGTTAGACCCTTTCCCCCTCCATATTCTACTATTTATACATTAATGATTAGCATATTGGCGCTTATTTCTCCAAATTAATGCACAGATCGTGGTTGTATCCGTTGGGATTATGGAAATCCCGGTAGACTTTGGACAAGGCTTTTCTTAAAGGGTTATTATCTGGACAACATATTAACCCAGGATAGGTTTGACCATGATGCATGTACAATTATAATCAGAGTAAGGTTTCTATAGAAGTCTAGACTGGTACCCTCAAGCGGACGACTTGAGGGGGAAAGGCACAGAACCGTCGACTGCACCGCTGATCGACTAGTTTTACCGCAAATAAGCCTTTCCAAATTCAAATAGGGTGATATAGGAAGAGCGCAAACACTCATCAAATGTTGCTATAGTATTAATTACGCACGAGTGGAATATGATGTTGAGCATGATTTATGCAGCAGAAAATAGCACGTTGTCACATATTTGCACGTTGGAAAAATGATAAATGCAGTATTTAATAATTGTAAAGGCAGTTAAGAAAGAAAACAAAGAGACAAGTCAGTTTCCATAGTAAAGAGTAATAAAACAATAAAGAGAAATCATAAATAACTTAAGATAGGCAAATGAATATACATAAAGTGGGAAGGGGAAGGGATATGCAAGTATTGACGGAATAATAAAGATATGTTTAAAGACTAATTCACAAAATCAGGTTCGTTATGGTAAGAGCCTAGAAATATCCCCAGCAGAGTCGCTATGCTGTTGCGTCCCCCTTTTTCTCGCGAATTCGGGTTTCGACATTTCAGGGACAACTTCTTTTAGGATTGAGCAAGGGATTGGAAGAGTCGCCACCTAACAAATTAAGGTGCGTTAGGGAACCTAGAGCAGATAACTCGTATTACCAGTTTGCATCACCAAAGATCGGGTAAGGGCTCAACTTACCTCGAGGGGAAGGTGTTAGGCACCCCTCGAGGTCCACAAAGATGGGTCCCGACCGGACTTAATTAGGCGAATTAGTTTAAAAGGAAAATAAAATAATTTGGACAAATACAAATTACTTTAAACAGGATTAAAGGGTTCCTAAGTTTTTTAGCCTATAGGATCATTTCATGCAATACTTTCTAACTTCCCCAAGTTGGGGTGTTAGCGCACGGGTTATCATCTCCTTTACTATCCAGTTACTATCTTTCAGTTGTTACCTAAGCGTTCTAATAGCTTCTAACTCGTTCCTTATGCATGCACTACCCGTCCCATACCTATGGCCCTGGAGGTATTAGGATCTCTATTTAGGGTGGTTCTAGACTGACCTATGTTATTTAAAAATGAGAAAGCTAGTCGACAAACAAAATACAAGTAGGACTTTCATGTAAGGTGTCACGACCCAAATTTCCAACCCTTGGGATCATGATGACACCTAACACCATACTTGCTAGGCAAGCCAATGTTAGAATTTAGCTAACCGAATTCTTTTATAGATTTATCTATACATAAGTAAAATGTTTAAAATGAGTGCGAAATCTATTACTATTCCACCAATGATATCAATAATAATTAAGTAACGAAAAAAACCACGAAACTAATTCTAATATTGAACTACCCAGGGTCTGGTGTCACAATTCACGTACTACTAAGAATACTACAAGTATGTGGCTGGAAAAAAAAATATATCTTTGTTTCGAATGAACTAAAACAACAATCTAATTAATAAGAGGAAGACTCCAGGAATCTACGGACGCCAACAGATCTATCTCGTGTCTCCGTGTGAATGCTTCACTAGTGCTCAAATAATCAACGCTGACCGGTACCTGGATCTGCACAAGAAGTGCAGAGTGCAGTATCTTTACAACAAACCCCATGTACTGGTAAGTGCCGAGTTTAACCTCGACGAAGTAGTGACGAGGCTATGGCGGGGCATTTATAACGTAACCTGGATACAATGTGTAATAAATCAAGAAGGAAATAATATCAAATTAAACAGTACTTACAACAATTAATAAAACAACTCGGTTAACTTTTCCAGATCTCAGCTATAACCAATCCTCACAAAAATTTCCGAGTTTCAATTTAAAATAACTGTAAGTGCAGAATATGAAATGACCACAATAATATAGTGAGTATTCCAGTCTTTATGTTTAAAATCAGTAAAATATGAATATCCTCCCTTATTGCTCTTTGTTGCGGCGCAAAACCCGCTCCCACCTGTCCACCCTTATTGCTCCTCCCTATATTTATCACCCTTATTTCTCCTGTTGCGGCGTGAAACCCAATCCCACCTATCCTCCCTTATTACTCCTCGTTGCGGCGTGCAACCCGCTCCCACCAGACAATCACATCTCTTTATTTATAAAAAAATTTCACAATTTAGGCCAAAGCCTTTCACAATATTTATGTCTCAATAATTGTAAGCAGAAAACTGTACTATTCATGAACTTCATCAATTATCATTTCACAATGAAACTAACCGTGTGTATCGTAAAACACTGTCAACCAGCTCAACCTTTTATGTATCACAATGATGCCAAGGGAACAATTAATAATTTCAAATGCGTGAAACAATATTTAACGACAAGTAGATGAAAACTAGTGGACATGGAGGCATCAAAATCATGAAAGCAATTAAGACCAGAATATAATAGATTGGAACGGGGAAAAGATAATGTTAAACAGATAATTTGGTGGTTCATAGATACTCGTCACCTCACCTATACACCACACACATGCGATTTCACATAGCATTTAAGTTGGGGATTCCTATTCCCTCAAGTCAATGTTAAACCAAACACTTACCTCAATTTCACAAGCAATTCGCTGCTCAAGCACAACTTTTCCTTTAGAATTTGCCTCTAACCCACTCGAATCTAATCACAATTAGTTCAATATCATTAATTATTGCTAAAAGCATTAACATTAATGAAAAATCATGTTTTTTCTATGTTTTCCTATCAAAAGACGAAAATCGACCCCGGGCCCACTTGGTTTAAACTCGAGGTTCGGACCAAAACCCGTTTACCCATTCTTCCCCGAGCCCGAATATACAATTGGTTTTGGAATCCGACCTCAATTCGAGGACTAAATTTCCAAATTTCGAAATTCTTAAGTTCTACCCAAAAATCCCATTTTTTTTACCATGAAAACTCTAGATTCTAAGATGAAATCTTGTAAAAAGTTGTTAAGGATTGAAAGGAATTAGTTAGAGACAACTTACCAATGATTTGGAGAAGTTTGGGTCTTTGAAAAATCGTCTTTGGAGGTTTAGGGTTTGAGAGAATTGAAAAATGGGTGGAAATCCTGTCTAAAATCTGACTTAACAGGCTGCAGTTATCGCAATTGCAATTGCGAACCCTTTGAAATCCTGCTGCCTTCGCATTTGCGACATCTCGGGTCTTCGCAATTCCGGCCAAAGGTTCGCATTTGCGAGGTTGGCCTTCCCATGACTTCTTCGCATTTGTGACAATATAGTCGCATTTCCTAGGCCGACAGACTTCGCATTTGCGAAGCCTAATCTCGCATTTGCAAGATCACATGCCTATGCAAAACACCAGATGCACAACTGAGTTTTCTTAAGTTCTAATCACTCCGTGGCCTATCCAAAACTCAACCGAGCCCTCGGGGCTCCAAACCAAACGTACATGTAAGTCTAAAAACATCATACGAACTTGCTCGTGCGATCAAATCATCAAAATAACATCAAAAACTACGAATTTAACCTCAAACACATGATTTTCCTCAAGAATACTTCATTTTCACAATTTCTCAACTGTACGTCCGAATCAAGTCAAATAAATTCCGATTCTCACCAAATTTCACAGATAGGACTTAAACGCCATAACAAACCTGTACCGGGCTTCGGAACCACAATACGGGCCCGATACCAACGATTTCACACATTAGTTCATTTCTTTATTTTCTTAATAATCCAGCAAAAATAATTTTTTTTTAAAAATTGATTTCTAAGGCTAGGTACCTCAGAATTTCATTCCGGGCATGTGCCTAAGTCCCATATTTTACTGCGGACCTCCCGGGATCGTCGGAATACAGATCCGGGTCCGTATACTCAAAATGTTGACCAAAGTCAACTAAAATCAAATTCTAAATTCTCAAAATTATTATTTCTCATATTTTCACATAAAAGCTTTTCGGTTTCACGCCTGGACTGCACACGCAAATCGAGGTAACTAAGTGAACTCCTGATTTTAACTCATAAAGACAGGTTTTTATCCCTTTTAGATCCTATAGGCATGCTTTCTAATTGCAGAATTGATTTAAACTCCTATAGACATGATATCTATTAATTTTAAATCCTATAGGCTTATTTTATAGGTTTGAGATTGATTTCACCCTATAGGCATGATATCTACAACTGTATGTGGCAGAATTGTAAGCAGATTGACAAGGAAAAGTTATTTTTTCAAACAGAATCCTATAGACATGGTCACTAATGCACGTTGAGTTAAAAATATGTGTGGATC
>ML397082.1:0-17113 GCA_005239525.1 Nicotiana knightiana
ACTCGTCAAACTCGGAATTGGGCGAAACTGGGGACCCTTGGCGTTTGGGCTCTAACGCCCCCCAAACGCCGGGGGGGCTGGCGTTATGGCCCTAACGCCCCCCTAACGCCAGGGGGGCCAGGCTTTATGGGGTAAACGCCCCCCTAACGCCAGGGGGGCCAGGCTTCATGGGGCAAACGCCCGGCTATCGCCCGGGCGTCTCCTTTTGCGTATTTTTGACGTATTTGCATCCCTTTAGCTCNCTTACGTCTTTGAAATATTAACGACTTCTTACTATAGTGTTCACTGTTCAAACATCACTCCCACTTGATAAAGGCATGTCTTTAACGTTCTCCCACTACTTAAATGCAATGGAACGTTAATCCTGACATGTGGGTTTCGATGTTCTTGAACATCTAGTTATTTCTTTGCCCAGTTCCTGTAAAATTGATTTACTTCTAGGAATATGGTTTATTAAACAGTCCTTATCTAAAAAAAGCATTTGTTTAACAATTGTCTTATTTTCTTTAGGACAATAAAATAAAAATCCATTTGTTTCCTTGGATATTCAATAAACATGCACCTATCCATTCTTAGTTCCAACTTACATATCCGCTTTCCCTTTCAACACATATGCAGGACAATCCTATATCTGAACATGCCATAATCTGAGCTTACATTCAGTCCACAGTTCTATAAATGTCCTAGGTACTAACTTTGAAGGAACTAATTCAGAATGTAATTTGCAGTTTCTAGGAAATATTCCAAAAACGAATAAGGCAAATCTGAATAACACATCATTAATTTATCCATGTTCAAAAAAGATTATTTTTCTTTCTACTACACCACTCTATTATGGAGTTTACGGTGTAGTCAATTGAGATGTAATCCCTTATTTTGATAAGTAACAAAAGAACTCTTTAGCGAGGTGCTCGCCACTACAATCAAATTACAGTAACTTAATATATTTCCTTGGTGCTTCTCCGTTCTAAGTATTAGAACCCTTGAATTACTCAAATCATTAACACTTACGGTGCATCAAATAAATATATTAATACCTCTTACGAGTATGTTCATTTAACCATACAAATCAGAAGGGATTCATTCCATCTTATCACTAGCTTTATTTCCTTTTGAAGGGAAACATCCTTTAGTCAAATTTCCTTCCAAACAGGATCCACAAGGTTGTAGTGCCTCTACTTTCAATGAACTTTTAAGTTTTGCTCAATTATGAAGAACATATTCTCATATGAGATAGACTAATATTGTTCTGTTCATGAGAGACATTAAATACAATAATAAGGTCATGCATTCATGTACCACAAGAGATAAAATATTTATCAAGCTCAATAACTCAAGAGTTATTCGAAACTTAAAACAAATATCCATCTCTTATTTTACCCAGAAATCGAAATTAAATTCCTTCTAACAAAAGTTACAAATATTGCATCCTTTAAATTAATGTCTTTCCACTTTCAAAAGAAAATTTTAATAATTAATTCGACAAATTGCATAAAGTCATAGTGGGGTTGAGATAAAACATTAAATAGATCATAATAAGTCAAAACATTGAATGATAAAATTCATACTGCATTCAATATTTATATACATACATGCATCTCGAATAATAAATTTCGATGGAAAAAGAATCATTCATGCAAAGCATGTTATATAACACAAGAATTATACAATCCAGAAACCAGCTCAGATGGAGAGCTTACTATTATTTTCAGACAATTGTATATAACCATATTTTACTAAAATCTTAAACACACTACACATATATGTATTCATGCATCTTGAATAGAAAATTTCGATGGGAAAAGAACTACTCATGCAACATACATATGTAATGCTAGATTGTTCACTCAAATAAATTAAAACACATCCAACTCAGATGGAGAGTAAACTGTTAATTTAAGTCAAGTGAACATCATTTTTAATAGCTCTAGTTCCATTGATCCAACATGTATACTCAAATGGAGAGTAAGTACATGATATCAATTACTAGTATTTCACCTAGTGAGCTTACAATAAATTTATCCGATATGGAGGAAGACCTAAAGTCAACGCATAAATTTATTACTCACTTGAAATTAATTGTGGAAGACCATAGAAATATATTTCTACCACCACATAATCATGATTGTATTTTAGTTACAAAATTGATTCAACCATTTAACTCAGATAGAGAGTTAATTCAAGTTATCAATAACTAGTAACTATATCCAGTGGGTTCATAATAAATTTATCCGATATGGAGGAAGACCTAACGTCAACGCGTAAATTTATTATCTCACTATAAATAAAATATGGTGACCGTAGGGGTTAATTCCTATCACCACTTTATCACAACCACGAATTGTTTTCTGAGGATTAACTTTCATAATTAAAAAAATGCTCAAAACTCCATTTAAACAGTCTTAAAACGCTAGAATTAACATTTTTTACTGCATAACAGTGAGTATTGTTCACTGGGTTGTTTCTAGTAAACCTATCAAATTTCAGATCAATCAGAGATCGTTAACATCATAATCTCCAAAAGTTCCAACCAAATTTGGAAAATTACCATTTTAAGAATTTTTTTAAGAATTTAAAATATGACCTACATTCTTATCATATACCAATTCATGTCAAATCAACATGTGTTATCATGTTCCAGATTAGACATAAATAAAATGATATAAATAATGACTTTTCTTATGTAAATCACATTTTAATCCGGCAAAACTTCCAAAAAACTCATCTAAACGATCCCGAATCATCGGAATATGATGTGATTCACTGCATAACAACGAGTTCTTCTTAACTGATCGTTTCCAATGATCCTACCAAATTTCAGGTCATTCGGAGATCATGATAATTCACGATCGCCAAAAACTAGACCAGATTCAAATAAATTATTTTTGGCATATTTAGGATTAAACTGATGTGATTTGCATTCTTGCTATATATCATATCAATTTAAATCATCATGTGTTCAGATTTAACACAAATATAGCCGATATATAAAGAATAACTTTTCATATTTATAACAAATTCAATTTAATAAACTGCTTGAAAACTCATTTAAACGACCTCAAAATGCCAAAAAATAGCATTATTCACTGCATAGCAGTGAGTTTTTCTTACTAGGTCGTTTATGATGAACCTACCAAGTTTCAGGTCAATTGGAGTTCGTCAAATTCATGACCACCAGCCTGTATCCAGCTCGGAGAATAACGATTTTAAATAATTTCATGAATTAAAATAAATATGATATTGATTTCATTCTCCTTGTAATTATACTATGAGCTCAAGGCATATATTATGTTCTTCCTATTTCTAGGATACATAATATCTCCTTTTACATAAATTATCCTTTTATTAAATACACAAGAACCTAAGATATTATATTTTCTCCCATTCGGCGAAAAACTTAATATCTCTTCTCATGGGTGGAGTTGGTCTCACTAGTACCCAAAGATAAAACTCTTTTTCTAGTTAAGAACCTCCACCACTAATGTAGATTTATCAAGGATAATTTTCACATGGTACATTAAGCANTTTTCTCCGATTCGGCGAAAAACTTAATATCTCTTCTCATGGGTGGAGTTGGTCTCACTAGTACCCAAAGATAAAACTCTTTTTCTAGTGAAGAACCTCCACCACAAATGTAGATTTATCAAGAAAATTTTTCACATGGTACATTAAGTACATTTTAATGACTCAAATAAATAGACCATTTTGTGGATCCTACTTATTAATCATAACGCTCAATCCATGAATAAACACAATTTCACATGTACAAAATTTATTAAGAATTTTCATGAGTTCAATTAAACAAACCACTTTAGTGGTAACTATTTATTACTCTTAAAATTCTCAATTTACAAGTGAAATACATATAGCTCATAAAATTATTTTATGGCAGAATATGGACCATAACTTATGAATTATATCAATAATGTGAAACTCACGAAATACCATCATATTTCACTAAATTACAACCTCCAACCAGAGAACAAAAATCTTCATCGAAAATCCAAAACTAGTAATCAGTAGGGCATGAAAACATAAACTAAAATTTGAGAAATTTTTCTTTATGCACAAATATGTCAAACGCTATAATCATTACTCATCCATGATATCAAATAGAGTATTTCACTTTCTTACAAAATAATTATATCATCATGCAATATCAATTATACCTTGTAAGACCTAATCAATAGAATCCTACACCTCTATTATTGAATTTAATACAACAACAATATGTCTATTTGCTAATAGCCAATGTGTAAACCTATTATATGACAAGTATTTAATCATGGGGAGTCACCCCCACCACCATTGAATTAAAAACGAATTAAAATTATTAAGAAATAATTTCCAAAAAATAGAAAAATGCCCAAAACATAGTCCAAACGACCTCAAAACGCCGAACAACACCTTGATTCATTGAAAAAGAATTGAGTTTTTCTCACCACGTCGTTTTCGATGGAGCCACCAAATTTCAGCTCAATCGGAGTCCGTCAAGTTCGCTGACCTCCGAAAATACCGGTTATTCGGTCAAAAGCAGGTATTGCGTTTTTCTAGGGTTTACCCCAAAAAAATCAGATATCTCAATCAAATATCAATAAGAAAACAGATATCTCATGATTACAAGAGTACCCCAAAATTTTTGCACAGTTAATTCATAAAACAGCAGTGCAGTTTTTCAGAAAACCACATGTACAGGTAATTCAAAAACGCACATAAACACGTTATTCTTGTTTCATGAAAAACTTAGTTATCTAATCAGATGTGAGTGGGCTCTGATACCAATTGTTGGATTATTATACGCAGGGGAAGCAATCCCAGTATCAAAATCACATGTAATTTAGACAACTAACATAAACAGGGTTTCATGGGTTAGCTCTTGAAGCGTGAACATATATGTTTTTCGCGTGAGTCTTCAATTCCATAATGTCTGAATGGAATCTCCACCATCCGCACAATCGTGATCCTCGAACGTTCCACGGTCTTCTACTGTGTTACCCAAATAATACCCGAAAATAGCAATTTCGTGTGGGCGAAATTTCTAGGAAAATATGCTGAAATTTTCGGCCACCATGGCTGAAAATTTCAGCTATCTATCTCTCTCTTTTCTAGGTGGAAAATCTTATGTATTTATAACACAAGTTTAAGGGTTAAAACCTTTTCTAAAACCTGTTGGGTTTTCTTTTCCACCAGAAAAAAGATTCCTTTATTTTCTATTATTTAGGCACAGTAGGGACCACATAATTTAATTAACAATGCTCCAATTATGGAATTAATTTCTAATTTTTGAAATTAATATCTACCATAATTAATTACGAATTGTTCCACTAAAAATTCGTAATTGCACTCCTTATTCAATTTCGAAATTCATTAATTAAATCTTATTTAACTCCCCATGTTAAGATTCAGATACTAATCAATTAAATTAAATTACTGACAATTTTATTTATTGATTATTTCCTTTAGACTTCGCTTAACTTATTTCATGTGTCGGATACAAAAAACCACCGACCGGGTTTACACATGAAAACTTATAAGCTATCATAAAGGTGTATCATCAATCTCTAAACCGATACATGGATTCCATCAACTAACTATTACTTTGCCCATGTACATTATTATTATCCAATTTACCAGGTATATTGACCCGCGAAAGAATCTTGCCTTTTAATAAATCAAAATAATAATAATATCCACAACTAATAATAATTATATCAAGATTAAGAGTATAAGTACATTTAATGACTAGATAGTTTATTTTATTAAGTCAGTATAAAATACTTATCTCTACTTGGTCCGTTCAATACATACAAAATGTACTAGCACAAGAAGTTGGAAATAAACCATTCTCATAATCAAGATAAATTATATTTAATCTTGCGCTACAATCATCCATGATGTTTGTCCAATTCCATCATTAGATTGTGAACTCAAACTTTATACTTATAAGAACCGATGATTTAATTTTCCGTGTACAAGCTAAACTCTATACACTAAACTACTATATAAGTAAAGGATACATATGAATATATGATTTATTTAAAACTTTATTAAAATTGAATAAATAATTGTTCCATAATAAATACTATATCCAAACCAAACTCATGGCTAATAGTATATATCCCAACACATGCCACCTCCACTCTCACCACCTCCTTCTCCACCACAGGAGACACGACAACAAGCAGACATGAAGAAGAAGAAGCATACTTGTCGAAGACTTTCATGGAGATAATGGTGGTGAACCATTTTCTGACGATATCCATGACATAAAACATAGAAAAATAATATTTGATATTCATTCCACCAGACTGGAGAAAACTTCAATGAATATCCGCCACGATCCCTTCTCCTTAGAAGAGAAGTATGTGATACTCATGATACCCGCACTCAACGACAACCTACTGCCTGCAACTCTATACGATCCACCTCACCTACTGGAACTATCACTAGCTCCATAAGGGACTCCAACACATAATGACAACCTCATGAAGACAATCCTATGGAATTGCTCGGGGAGCAAACAGTCAAGAGTTCCGCCAAAATATGAGATTTCTAATCACTTTGAATAACCCGTCTATTTTATGCTTAATTGAAACTAAATGGAAGACCATACTGCACTCCTCAATGACTACAACTTCATTGATCTCACACAAGTTGCTGCGTGGGGCCAATATGGAGGACTTGTGTCCCATGATCTAACAGTTAACCCGATGGTTATCACAAGCCAAGAGATCCACGCATCGGTTCAGGTAAGCCACTCTTGATCATGGTTTATTTCATTAATATATACTAGTATTATTACACCCATAGACAAACACTATGGCAAATCCAGAGGAATCCCACAAAAATCATAACCATGCATGACTTCTCTGTGGAGATTTTAGTGAAATATCAATTCGGAGGAGCACCAATACGAATAAATAGATTCTCAACTTTTAATAAATGTATTAATAATATAAATATGATTGACCTAGGTTTTTATGGCTCTCGCTTCACGTTTCAATAAACCCCACTTCCTTCAAATAGCCTAATAATGGAATACTTGGATAAATTCTATGCTAACAATTGCATGGGTGCAATTATTTCAAGACTCTCTTGTAAGACACCTACCACGTACCCATTATGATCACTGCTACTCAATCTCACCAAACCATTTCCCAAACCTACTTCATCCTTTAAACTGGAAATAATGCGGTTGCAACATCCTGATTTTCCTCATCTTGTTTCAAAAGCTTGGCTAAATCAACCCGATTATCCAGTTGGCCTAAATATTTCACAGACTCAATACACAATGGAACATACATACTTTTGGCAATATTTTTTATAAAAGAATACTCCTTGCTAGACTCCAGGGACTTCAATTTATGGATTCTATTCATAAAAATTCTTTTCACTATAATTTAGAAAATAAGCTTACTACAAAGTTTAATATAATTTCCAACAAGAAGAAGAATTTTGAAAATTAAAATATAGGATTTAATGGTTAAACGATGGTGATGCTAACACTAAATTTTTCCATATTTTCACTATTCCTAGGGCGTAGACAAGATCATATACTAGGTCTCCATGACACTGTAGGCAACTGACATTTCTACAACTCATGCCACCATCATTTCTCATTTTCAAACTCTGTATACCACGCAACTTACTACTAGTTGCAATAACGACATCCAAACAAAGTACATTAACGGATATTCAAAAACTACAACTTCCTCTGTCCCAGTCTGAAATCCTCAACGCAGTCAATTCTTTCAAACCTTTAAAATCACCTGGGCAGACGGATTGCACTCCATCTTCTTCCAAAAAATTTGGGAACAAACAAAATATGCAGTTTTCCATACGTGTACCACAACATTTTCAAACTCTACTACTCCGGAGGAGATAAATTTAACTTTTGTCACTCTCATACCAACCCTGAAAAAATTAATCGATTTCGGCCTATTAGTCTTTGTAATACTATTTATAAAATTATAACCAAAATTATAGTTCATCGAATTAGACCCCTAATATCTAAACTCATCAATCCAACTCAAAGCAGCTTCATTCCTGGACGTAGAGTAGTTGATAATGCTATTCTTGTCCAAGAAATTATTCATTCCTTTCGTCGGCAAAAAGGTCGACTAGGTAACATGATGATCAAAATCGACATAGAAAAAGCTTTCGACATACTAGAATGGTCCTTTATCAGATTCCCACTTCAACAATTAAAATTTTTCCTACGGTTAATTAATTTAATTATGTCACGTGTTACCATTACTTCCATCGTCGTACTTATCAGCGAGAAACCTACAGCTTTTTTCCAACCATCACGAGTTATAAGACAAGACCATCCCCTATCTCCTTAATTACCTTTTTATCATATGTATGGAATTCCTATCTCGTATCATTGAAAACCATGACATCCTTAAATGGAGGCCAGCCAGAATTGCTACGAGTGCCCCACCACTCTCTCACTTATTATTTGCCGACGACCTAATCTTATTATTATCCAAGGCAGACATCCCAAATACACACACTATCATCAATATTGTTAATCAATTGAGTGTTAAATCAGGCCAATGTATAAACTTTCATAAATCTAAAACATTTTTCTCAGTCAATGTTGCCACTAATACTCATCAAACTATAACTCATTTATTTAACATTCCTCAGGCCACTTCTTCCAAATACCTGAGCCTACCAATTACCACTCTTCAACCTAAATCAACCGACTACCAATATATTCTATATAGAGTAACAATAACTGATCTGGCTGGAGATCAAAATTCCTCACACTATTTGGAGGGCAACACTCATTAACTCCGTATTAAATTCAATCCCCGTTTACACTATGCAAAATAATATTATCCCAACCAAAATTACTAGGCAGCTTGATCGTCTTCAACGAAATTTCTTATGGGGATTTACTGCCAGAAACGTAAAATACATTTAATAAATTTGTCTAATGTTACTTCCCCAAAACCACACGGAGGAATAGGTATCCCAAAACTACAATGCAAAAATTTTGGCCATGCTTACCAACATTCTCTGGCGGTATTCACGTAACCCCTCCTCAATCTGGGTCCAAATATTTTCTTCAAAATATGACTCGCATACCCCTACTACCCACCACTTTATATATAACATCCCGATTTATACATTTGGAAGAGCATGTCAAAAGTATCTCAACTATGTAGACAAGGTACTAGCTGGAATGTTGCAACCGGTAAATCTATTCAGCTTTGGCATGACCATTGGATTGCTCCTAATACCTCACTCAGACAATTCATTCAAGTCCCTCTTCCTCAACATGAATTATCTTCACCGCTGACAGCCCTCATTAGAACCATACGTGGGATCTTTCTTCACTAACCACTCCCTCGCAAGATTTTCATAATTAGTTGTACCACCAGTATACCTCTAATAATTTAATCAGTCTAAACTCAAATATCCAATTACCTTCATGTGTACTAACACGTGTCATTATTTGGCATATATGGCTCACCCGTAATCGTAATGTCTTTGACAACACACAACTCCCAGTACACAATCCCTCCCTACTCACTATAGCAACTCAAATCAATTACCTTAAATATGTACCCACTACCAAAAATAGAAACACAACTTAATATGTTTATTGGAAAAGACCTCCGCCTGCTAGCTATAAGCTTAATATTGATGGAGCTTTTGAATTAAACCATCAAAGAAGGAGAGCTAGGGGTCTTTCGTGATCACACAGGCAGATGGATCTATGGCTATATCAAACATCTACACTTCACTGATGTACTCCAAGCTGAGCTTCTTGCACTTTTCTATGGTCTCAAACTTGCAATTACTGCCTGCAGGTTTATGGCACATGATCTCCAAGTACAACAACTTGTCTACACGTATTGGGAGGATAACGGCGTGGCAGATGCTCTAGTGAAATGTGGCAAATCATGGACTCAACCTTATCTTCAGGATGTTCAAGTTTTTGGCAACCCCCGCCTTTTATTGCTTCGCACATAGATTTTGATCTAATTGGAACTAGAACTGCACATTCAGTTCCCAACACTGTACTTTGTTAACTTCCCTTAGTATTAATGAAGTTCTTCTTTCCAGCAAAAGAAAAAAATTTCGGTTCTCTCTACAGTAATTTTTGTAAAAGAAAGAGGAGAGATACAGGTAAAGAGAAACTAAAGTAAAGAAAATCCGAAAAAGAGAAAGCATAGAGTTAGAAAACTTGTTCTGGTATCAGATTTTTATTTCTGCATCTCCGCATCTAAATAACAATTATCATAGGCAATCTCTTTGAGAAGTTGGTCAGACATGAGAGAAATACATTTAACATTGATAAATCAAACACGAATACTATATTATTTTCAAATGAAACAAAACTTAGCTTGTCGTAATGGCCCCTAACATGGTACTAGGTAAGTCGACACCTCAATATTTTTAAATGAAAAATGAACTAAAACAGGTTTAAATAATTAAAGCTCTCATAAACTTGATAGAAAATCAAAACTCAATACGAAAATTTCCAAAATCAGGGTGTCACTGAGTACATGAGCGTCTATACGACACAAGTCTGAAAATACTATCTATGAAAAACGAAAACTAAATACATAAAGCTGAAAGATAGGGTTTGCGGACGCCGGAAAACTACCTCGAAATCTTCGAATGACTAAGCTGCTCAGATAATCAGGACCCATCATGTCCAAAAATACGTGGATCTACAGGGAGTGCAGGGTGTAGCTTGAGTACCACCAACTCATTAAGTAACAAGACTAACGATTGGATTGAAAGTAGTAACAAGCTTCACCGATACAATTCAATTACAGAATTACAGTATAGGAAAGTAGGCATGCTTTCAAGTTCGACAGTTAAAGCCAAAATAGTTAAATCATGTCAAGTTCAATTGAAACAGGATATGGTACATCTTAGTAACTATTGATACCCAATTTTTCCTCAAATTATTTTTAAAATTTTGCATATATACCTTCAAAATCAAGTTCCATAACAATTGGTATTTTTCCCACAATTTTCTCATGTTTTTACAAATTTATTTCCAATTTATCCAGTATTTTTATCTCTAATAATTAATTGTAAATTGCATTACAAATGATTCCAAAAACATCTCTTGACTTAATACATTATTTACGGCCTTCGTAATATCAAATTATTCCACAATTAGCCATGTTGGCACTCTTTGGCTATAATTGCACTAACTTTGCAATTATAGCCTAATCATATGTTCTATGCTATTTTGGCCCAATAATTAGTCATTTCATATTTTAAATACTAATTAATCATGTTAATTTAATTTTATTAAGCATCAATTTTATTTTTTATAATTATTAGCTATTTTTATAAATTATTTATCTATTTTTAATTGGGTATTTAATAATTAGCTACATTTATTCAAATTCTAACCTAATTCTAACCCAATCCATCAGATTTTAACAACCCAATTCCATACCCAGCCCAAATCAATTCCATACCCGGCCCACCTGCGGATCTATCTGAGTTGTTGATCGAATTAGATCAACGGCATAGATTCCACCTTCCATAATTAACTAAGACCTACCCCCCCTCCGACCTCTCATTTTCCCAGTCTCTCATTCTCTCTCTGGTTCTCTCTAGAACCGTCCCTTGCCTCCCTCCTCGAATGAAGTTTGTTCGTCTTCTCCGGCTAGTTCCCTCGCCGAAAATTATGGTCTCCCATTATCTCTTAAGTTAGTGCTTCACCCTACACCGGTCTAATGACACCCTAAGTCCCTCAGGCTGGAGCGATTCAACTCCTACCCAAGGTCCCTCATGCCATCTTCCGGCCTCCTCCGGCCGTCTGAGTAAGAGCCATGACTCTTTCGGCTAACGCTAGCGACATCTTTAAGTTTTTTCTTGTTTCTCTAGGCTCTCTAAAACCCTAACTCCTGGTATTTTTATGATTTCTTTTAGATCTGTCTTAGATCTGTGTATATCATGAAGCTTTTTACATGTTTTCTTCGAAAACCTTCCTATTCTAAGCGATCTTTCATCTCAAAATTAGGGTTTCATCACCCCTCTTCCAAAACTGATTTTGCTTCCTTTTTAATATATTTCTATGATTCAATGATTTACTCGGAGTTCTCTTTTCATTTTTGACTTACAATGCTGAAAACCCTAGGTTCTTCCCTAATTCTGAATCTGTCTTTAACCGATATTTTTGTTTAAATGCATGAACTCTTATTTCTCATAAATGTTTAAGCTCTCTGTGATTTTACCCCATTTTTTCTTATTAGGGTCCCTAACTATGTTCTCTTTGATTATATCATGTTCAATGCTACTGCTTTGTCTCTAAACCTGTGTGATTTTGCTACTACAGTCGCTAGGGTTTCAACTCTCTAATTCCCACTGTTCGTTTAAATGTGTGCTAGCCTCGAGTCTCTGATTCTATGTGATTCTTTACCTTGCTATGCTTTTTTTTGCCTATTATTTGCCTAACTAATTTTGTTCCTGTCTGAATCCCTAACTCTCTGCAACTTTACCTTGTTTGCACCCCTGATTCTTGAAGATTTTAAAAGCCCTACTAATTTCTTATGAGATGTTCTTACTAGCTTCCAACTTTGCTTTCTTACCTTGTTACATAATTGATTAACTGTTAATTGATTACTATTTTCTTAAGTGATATCTTCTGGAGCTAGTCTCAATTGTATGCTTGAATTGGGGTGAAATTGTTTCCTTATATGTTATAGGCATAAGAACTTTACTTAATTGTTATTTTACCTACTAGCCGTTTGAGTTTAACCCCTTCAATTAAGGGATACCTAATTTCCTGTTTTACTTACATTTTTATTATATTCCTCTAAGCTATATATGGTCCTTCCCTTATTTAATACTCACCGTGTGAATCACTCCCTTGATTATAGGGATACTTGTACTAATTGGGTACTGATTGATATTCAGTCCCACAATCACTGGTTAATTGTGATTTTTCCTTTTTTTTGATCAAGCTTTCAAACTATATATATACTCTATTCATTCATTACACACACGAACGGGTCTATTCAAAAATCTCTCTCTCTCACAATTTAAAAGACTTTCTGTTCTCTCTCTTATACGCTAACTACTACTATTCTAAATTGGTTGGTTGCAAGCCAAGGCTAACTATTGTGCATCTCCTACTTTCCTATTTGTGTTACTGCTTTCTTCACTTCACTGGTATGTTCTAATTTAGATTTTAGTCCAACATGTTTCTACTACTGTAGTAATTCAATATGCTTCCAATTTGCTTACTTATTCTTCAGCATATATCTAGGATCCTGAACTCCCCTCTGTATGTTTAAATTAGGCTTTATTTGTTTATGACCAGCATGTTTCTATACGCTTAGAGCCTACTTTTTACATGCCTATGACTGGTACATTAGTTTAACCATGGCCTTAGTTGTTAATCTAACCTAGCACTTTACTGTACCCCTGACCCTCTAGACCCTTAGGAGTTTCCTGTCTGCCCTTACATACTCTGTATTTGCCCCTCAAATCCCATTACCCCTGTTTGTGATTGTTGGACTATCCTTGGTCCTTTGTGTGATGTTAAGCTTCCATTTCCTTCTTCAAAATTGTTTTCTTACTTACCCTTTCTCAAAACTGTTCCTTACTCAAACCCCTTTTAAAAAATAAAAAGCACTCTCACACATACTCTTAGAAGTCTAAGTTCAGCCCCCTTCATGTGAGCACTGCTTTGGGGACCCTTTGAGTACCCTCTGAACTTTGACACACAAGGCAGGCATTTCCCACGCTGCACATGTTTAACTCTTTGGCTATGTCTGGGTGTGAGCACTGCCTGGGAGCCCTTAAGGTCCTTAGGGAACTTTGAAACACCCGGACTATGAAAGGCTGTGCAACACTTAAGGCATTGAGGTTTGGAAGATCTTGGCCTAATTGAAGGCTCCCTATAGAAGTAACTTCTTATTTTTCCTTTGGTTGTGTAATTCATAATTCCCTGGCCTGTAATAATTTGTAAACAACTCAAGGGATGGATAGTGAAAAGGGAGGGGGTAACTACGCATGCGTTAGCTATTAAAGGGATAGAAACCATGCTATTACACTTTATTTCCTATCTATGCAATAGAGATCATGTTTAGGCCCATACGTTCAAATTCATGCAGTAGAAACCATGCTATTAGACTTTATTTCCTATCTGGGCAATAGAGATCATGTTTAGGCCCATATGTTCAAATTCATGCATTAGAAATCATGTTTATTAGGTCTCATACCTACTATTTCAGCATGTTCACTTTCACTTAGAAAAATCCTGCTAATAAATGGTATTCTCTACCATAATGTTCTACACTGCCATGTACGCTTAGAAATCTTGTCCCAGGCTAAACAATATTTAAATAAATTATCACTCCGGCATCTTCTGAAACCATGATTAATATTGTGACTACTGAGCATTTAGAAATCATGCTTAGGATTTCTGCATATGCATCATTCTGCATCTCTACTTGTGCATTAGATATCATGTTATAGGGTCCTAATCGCTCAACTACATTTAGTCTAATTACTGATGTATAAAAAGGTATAACAACCTCACTCAGTTTTCTCTAAAAACAACTGGTAATGCTTCTGTGTTCTGAACAACCTAGAAAAACATCTTTAGGTAACAATTTGCAACAGTTCCTCTAATAATTCTGTTAATATACACTGTCCCCCGCCTAGGAAAGACTAAATTTCCAAAAATTGGAAATTTGATTCTCTTGTGTGTTCTTCTTAATACTAATAGGTACTTTGAAATCAGTAGGCAAACTGATTAGGGCACGTTTTTGAGTTGTAAAACAAGTCTGCCTATCTTTTTATCCTCCGAATTCACCTAGACACCATGTCTTAGGATCTTAATTAACAATACTGCCCTTATATGTGTTTGATTCGTGCTAATTATATGCATTATTTGCGGAGGAAAATCTGAGCCTCCCATATGCTCCTATGTGTTTCCTACTTACTGTAGTCCTACATGTTCTTTGCTCGTCGCCTTAGAATTTTACCCCGTTAAACCGGAGGGTCTGCCTAGTACCTACCCTTTAGGATAGTAGTCATAACCTCCTCCAGGACTGATAGGATGGGACGGGTAATAGCACGCAATAGAATCCGTGACCAACGCACTCTTTAATTACCTTCACGGGGTGGGAAGGGTAGCATATGGATATGATGACCGGTGCACTAATACCACGTGTAGCCCCTCTTCGAGGAGTGATTACCGGGTATTTCATTGATGTGATCCATATTATTATAAACGTAGGACACTTGTATATGGTAGTTCGTAATCATCCCTACTGTTTTCTAAACACATATATGCCTAAGACTTAAATCCCCTCTTATTTGAGCCTTTACTTGTTATTTGTTAGTTGTACAAATTCACGAAATCATTTGGTCGGGAACCACACTTGTGGATCCTGAGGGGTGCCTAACACCTTCCCCTTAGGATAATTTTAAGCCCTTACCCAAATCTCTTGTTAGTACGGTAGTTGTAATTGAACCCCTTAGGTGCCCTAACACACCTTAAAATCGTTAGGTGCTGACTCTTCAAAATATGCAAACCCCTTTCCCAAAAGGAAAGAGTTGTACAAACCAATGTCATAGACCCGATATTCCGCGAGGAAGAGGAAAAAAATGGTGCGCGACAGCATGGCGACTCTGCTGGGGATATCCAGGCTTTTACCATTTCAAATTGTTTCATGAATTTATGCCTCCATTTTTAAATGCTTGAACCCTTTCCTATTCCCTTTGCATGCAATTAATTATTTACTTCGGGTATTTATTTTTTCAAAAAGTAACTGACATGTCTCTTTGTTTCCTTTTGTAACTTCTTTAAATCATTATTACCATTTTTACCGCTTTCTTTAACGTGCAAATACATGACAACTTGTTTTAATACTTATTGCATAAATCATGCTCAACATTCATGCTCCACTCATGCCAAACAAAATACTATAGCAACGCTTGATGAGTGGTTGCGCCCTTCCTATATTATCACCCACTAAATTCGCAAAGGCTTATTTGCGGTAAAACTAGTCGATCAGCGGTTCAGTCGACGGTTTCGTGCCTTTCCCCCTTGAGTTGTCTGCTCAAGGGTACCAGTCTAAAACCCCAGAGAAACCTTACTATGTTGCACTATTGCATGCATCATGGTCAAACCTAGTCAAGCTAAAGTGTCGTCCACACAATAGCTTTTAAGATAGCCTTATCCAAAAGTCCACCGGGTTTCCCTAAACCCAAACGGAAGCCCTCACGTTCTATGCATTTATTTGGAGAACTAAATGCTTCCTGCTAATTATTGACGTTAAATAGTCGAGTCCGGTGAGGGTAAGGGCCTAACCCTATTTGTTTTGCAGAAAAAAAAATGAGGAACAAAGTCCCCAGATTTGGCATGTTCTCCAACATCAATCCAAAACTGCTGAGTTGGTGGGAGGATCTACACTCTAGCGACAAAGTTATCGTCTTGAAACAATTGGGTAATCTACCATCTCTTCTAGAAATGCAGCCTAATAAAATGATAGTAGAGGCTGCTACCCTGTTCTGGGATCATGAAAGATCCGTGTTCCGCTTTGGGAACATCGAAATGGCACCGTTGATAGAAGAGATAGGAGGGCTGGCTAACCTAGTATGGGAAACTCCGGGGTTGCTGATGCCTGAGAACCGCACATGCAAAAGTAGATTTAATAATAAATCTAAGTGAAAGGTTTCATCAGGATAATAAACATAATAGACAAGTTTTAGAAGAAATACGTTTATTAATAGAAAAACAAAAGAAAGTTTTTATAAAATTAGAAGAAAATTTGGACTTTCTAAAGACACAAGAAAAAGAAATAGAAAAAAGAATATTTTCTCCAGACAAAAGGACTGATAAACAATTGCTTAGTGAAATAGAAGACATAAAAAAGAGATTGGAAGATCTAAAAACAATTTCTCTTTCATGAAAATAGCAGACATACATAAAGAAGCCTTACAATTATTGGAAAAAACTATACCCTTTCCACAAGATTTTAAAGATTTTATACCAGGATCTAAGTCAGACCAGGTAATAATTAAACAAAATAACATTATAATAGCAGTGTTAATAGAAGTAGATAATAAATTAGATAGGTTACTAAGAGAAAAAGAAGCAAAGAAATCTAGC
>MDKJ01308234.1:0-13350 GCA_005239525.1 Nicotiana knightiana
CAGGATTATATTTGCAACGCCCGCTTAGTCTTCTACAAGACATAGTTGAGCGTGATCAGTGACGTTAGGCGCCATGACGAGAGAGGCATTCTTGTTTGTGCCTAGGTCAAGCTGATTCAGGTCACCCTATAAGAGAAAGTCGCACAACCAAAGTATCTCTTACTATACCAGGGGGCGGAGCACTAAGAAAGAGAAAGCGCTTATGACTTCTTGTTGTGTTTCATGTATCTTTACATGATTTATTGTGTTGTTTCTAACATGCTAATATGTCTTCATTATTTCTTGACAAATTGGTTGCCAAGATAGATTGACCTACGTGGATTTGTTATCTCATATTCTGTTGAGTAGCCAAACAGATTGAAGTAAAAAGAAAGTTGTTGTCATGCATTACTATATTTGATTCTTGAAAACTTATCTTGAACGTATTATTTGGCAATCGACATAGAATCGAATTATAACGTGACATGAGGTCTTTGACGTGAAGTGTGGTTTATATTGTGGCACGGGTCCTTGCCGTACGGATGTGACATAATATTGGGAAACGAGGTCTTTGCCATGTGAGCGTGATTGATAATGTGGGTACAAGGTGTCTTATGTGTGTGATTTCATTTAATGACTTATTGTTGAAGCTGAGGCATTACTCATATTAAATTATTATCACTTGTTTTGATGAGATTATAGTTATTGATTTCTGCTACACTTCTTGTTGCGAGTCTTTAATATAGCGCACATGTATTTAACTAGTGAGTATATTTGGACTTTAAAACCTTGTCACTACTTCGCTATGATTAGTTAAGATACTTACTGAGTACATGGGGTCGGTTGTACTCATACTACACTTCTGCATCTTGCGTGCAGATTTCTGGAGCTGAGTAGCTGTGAAGACGGAGCTTTGCTTTTGAGGCGTACCAGCGTGCTAGATTCATGCTACCTTTTTGTTTATGATAACTTAGGATTTCATTTCTATTTATGTAATTTTCATACAGATGTTGTATATATTATTTTCACCACATTTGTAAATCGAAATCATAATAGCTCATGACTTGTACTACTAGTCCTTCAGGCAGTTGTATTAAAATCTTTTGTAGTCTTGTTTGTAATATTGATAACTTCTCATTGTAATAGTAACTTATACGGTTTGTCTTACTTAGCGAGTTGGGTTATTTTCCATCACAATATTGGTGGGCTTTTGGGTCCTGATACTCATTGATGTACTTTGTCTTTAACTTCCAATGATGCACTTCTCTTCAACCTTCAATTTTGTTTCCAACTCCCAATTCCTTTTCAATTTTTTCTTCTCTCCAAACCTTTAGAAGAGTCCCTTCCTCTTGTGCCATATTTTCTTGCACCTCTTTAAGCTTGAAATTTTTTTTTTTTTAATCCTTCTCAGCATAATTATTTTTTCGTGCATGTATCATTGGCTCGGCTTTTGCTAATATAATCATTGGCCAGGCGTTTGGAACATAATTTTGGCCAAACGGGGTGCACATATCTTTTAGTGCCACCTGTCGGCAGCGGAAGCTACTTGAGTCTCTCCGAAGATTGTAGAAGCTCTATACCAATATGAACAAAAATATATTATTATAAATCTCTCCACACGTCTCAATAAGCTAATAATTCCTCTATTTATAATAGTAGGAAACCTACTTCAACTAGAAACATAAAAACCTATTTTTATATAATCCTGACTACAAATCTTATTTAGATATAAATTAAATAACCTAACAATTATAAAATTCTAAAAAATTAAGGTTTTCTACTATAACTTTTAATTAGTTTTCCAATAGGCCCGTATATTCTTGTTTTCTCTTTCTGTCTTCATTGTTGTTTTTTTTCCTGGCTCCCCTTTATTTCCTATTTTGTAAGTGGGAGGGGTTGAGGTGAGGGAGGGTCTTTTTGTTGCAATTCCAACCTTGCTAATCACGATTAGGGAGCTAAGTGGGACAACAACTTCAGAATTGATTAGCGGACAAATATGTAAAGCCTTTTATATGATCAATATTGATCTTGTGCTATGTATGCTTTTCTATACATCCAAATCTTCTTCTTTTTTTTCTAGAGTAATGGCTGAATTTTACTTTTATTGGTGTCTAAGTTTCAATGCTCATAATTGAATTCAAACTATCTTTACTCACGTGCATTGTTTTACAGTCATAAAACTTGTCTTCATATCGTTCCAATTTATGTTTAAACTTTCTTTTTAGAGATGTTCCAAAATGTTTTATACTGCAACTTTCAATATTCAAACTCATCAAGCTATATATTCAAGTTTTAAGCTTTTGTTGTTATTTTTCTCCATCAAACTAACATCCAACTTCTACTTTAATTTTTTTTGGTAACGGTAAATTTTAACTTTCTTCTTTTTTTTCTTCCTTGCTTTTCTCTTCTTTTTGTTGCCCTTCCTGAGCCGAGGGTCTATTGGTAACAGCCTCTCCACCTGTATTAGGCAGAGGTAGGGTCTTTGTACAGACTACCCTCCCCAGACTCCACCTGTTGAGATTATACTGGATTTGTTGTTATTGTTGTTTAAATTTAAAGAGACTTAAATATTGTTTTCTACTATCACTAATAACATATAAGTCAAATTAAAATCTTAAGCTCTGTGCATATTCAAACACAGGACATAAATTGAATAGAGGTAGTAATAAGCATCCACCTTGAAGATCAAGTTGCTCATGATTCATTTATGTCAGATTAATACAATTTTCTTCGGAAAAGATTGAAATTGTTGGAATGACGAAAATTCTTGAACTCATTTGAGCATTCTTGGGGAAGATAGAGATAATATGATATAATGAAAATAATAGGAAAGTGAACAATAAAGAAATTACGGTAAATAACAACACGGAATCAAGGAAAGCTAATACAACAAGAAAGGAAAACAAGAATTTTACATGTTAAGGACAACAAGAACCAAACAATGCAGCAAATAAAGAATATCAACAGGGGCACTACTGAGGAACCGCCCCGTAGTCCCACATCGTATAAACAAATCAGAGTCTTATCTTATATCACCATGGGAGACTTTATATTTGGTTTTTGAAAATTATTTTCCCGAAATAGCATCCCGCGTTATAGCTCACCTTATCACACCGCATGGCTTGTAGTAGTTCCCCTACTAGCCACGCGTATCAAGAGCACCTTATCTCACTGCATGTGTTTCAACACCCAGACCTTATACATGTGTATCAATAATCACAACGGCACGACAGAAACCTCGTGCAACAATAACATCCGCACGACAAAAACCTCATGAAAAAAATAACAACCGCACAGCAGAAACCTCGTGCAAATAACCAAACAATCACCTCAACAATAACAAGAAAGCCAAAACACAACAACTGAACGAATGATATTTCAAGGATGGCAATTTCAAGTAAAGAATTCCCACAGTATGAATGCAAAAATCAAGAAAAGCAAGTAATTCAATTGATCATGTGATAAAAGTTGTAAATAGGAGATGAGACAAGTAGACATGTGTAGGCTAAACATGATGACTATAACGTGCTAAAATAACTCAATTAAGGCATGAAAAAGAAACTACGTAGCAAAAACCAGAATTTTAATATTTAGCCCATGTACGCACCTGTCACCTTGTGTACACGGCCTTCACATATCACAAGTTATCACCAAAATACCAAATGCTAAGGAGAATTTCCCCCACACAAGGTTAGACAATCCACTTACCTCAAGCCGCACTCAATAAATCAATTAGAAGGCCTTTCCCTCAATTTTCCAACTCCGAACTGCTCGAATCTAGCTAAAATAATTTCATACTATAAATTTAACTATAGGAATTGAATTTAAATAAGGAGATAATGATTTTAGAAAAGAATTGGAAAATAGCCCCAAAATTTACCTCGGGCCCGCGTCTCGAAACCCAACAAAAGTTACAAAATCCGGAAGCCAATTAAACCAAGAGTCCAACCATACCAAATTTGTCAAAATCCGACACCAAATCGTCACTCAAATCCCGAATTTTAATTCTCCAAATCCCTAGCCTCAAACTCTAAAATTACACCTCAAAAATGCACATTCTAGGTGAAAAAATTAATGGGAAAACATAATTAGTGAGTAAATTTAACCACAAGTGACTTACCTCAAGAATCCCTTCGAAATCTCTCTCAAAAATCGCCTAATCCTAAGCTTGAAATGTCCAAAATGTAGGTAATCACGAAACCCTCGCGCTTAATATTCTGCCCAGCACTTTCTCACCTGCAACTCATTTAGTCGCACATGCGGTCTCGCAGGTGCGAGAAATCTTCCACTTCTGCGGGTTGCCCAAGGCTCCACTGCCTCCTCTTCTGCGGGTTACCCAAGGCTCCACTGCCTCCTCTTCTGTGACCACACACACAGAGGTCCAAGTCCGCACTTGCGGAAATCCTTCTGCATCCGCGCTCCATAGTAATCTAATCCAAAACCACTTTTACGCTCCACTCGTCGCATTTGCGGCCACGCAGGTGCGGTAATTATCTCGCACCTACGAACACTGCACTCTCAACTCCAAGACGTATCCGTGTTTCCCCTTCTCGCACCTGCGAGCTCGCTCCTGAGATCACAACTCTACAGGTGCGATTGCACCAGAACTGGTGAGCTTCAGCAGCCTCTCAACTTCCAAACTTGATTTGTTAACCATCTGAACTCCACCCGAGGTTGCCGGGACCTCAACCAAAGATACTAACAAGTCATGATACACGATGCAAACTTAGTCGAGGCCTCAAATCACATCCAACAACATAAAAACACAAATTGCACCCCAATTCAATCCTAATGAACTTATAAACTTTTAATTTTTACATTCGATGCTGAAACCTATCAAATCACGTCAAATTGACCTCAAATTGTGCACACAAGTCATTTTGTGACACCACGGACCTATTCCAACTTCCGAAATCGGAATCTGGCTCTGATATCAAAAAGTCCACTCCCGGTAAAACATCCCAAAATCTTCTAACTTTCAACGTTTTGCCAATTAACATTGAAATGACCTGCGGACCTCCAAATCAACATCCGGACTTGATCCTAAGACTCAAATCACCATATGGAGCTATTGAAACTGAAAAAACTCCATTCCAGAGTCGTCTTCACTCAATTCAAACAACGGTCAACTCCTACGACTTAAATTTCCAATTTAGGGACTATATGTCTCATTTCACTCCGAAACCAAAAAATCAAACCTCCTGAAAAGTCACGTAACCACAGTATAACACAGAGAAAACAATAAACAGGGGGTCGGGGCTAATACTCTCAAAAGGACCGGTTGGGTCGTTACAAATAAGTAATTTTTGTGCTGATTTATGGAAATATATCAGCTAAGATAACATCAGTAACAAATATGGTGGGATTGAGCTCTTATGAGTTGAAGTCAAACAGATAAGGATCATGGACTCAACGTTAATATGTAGAGCATACCTCTAGTTTTCAGTTATGCATTGCCCGCCGAGTTGTTTATAGCAATATTTCCCTCTTCTCATTTCACTGACCGTACCTTCATCAACCATAGCTTGTGCATGGTGACAAAATTCAAAATACTGAATTATGAATTTTTGTTCCATATGACTACCTTTTGTCACTTTTAAGTATTAACCATCTAATGATATTTTCGCTCTATCATCATATTAAATACCTTTACAGTTCAAACTCATGGTTACTAATACTTGTGTGAAAGTCCATGCAAAGGTTGGTGATGTGTGTGTACATCTTAACATTGTGCTAGTAACATGGACCACCACTTTAAAAATCAATTTGAGTGACAAAGATGTTTAGGGAATTTGTTCATGTTAGGTAAACTAAACTAATGAGGTTGGAGGGAGTAAGAGAGTTATGGATCCAATCACACTACATAGTTGAATCTGTTGTAAACGAGCCAAATTACTCCCGTCGGGATTACTCCCCTTGATCACACCCTCCTTGACTTTGTTATGAAAAACGCTCTCTTTAGTTATTTCTTCTGGTTAGCAGTTCCAAGAATGTGAAGGGGGAACAGGAATTTATATATTAGTTGCGGTTAGTTGAGCTCTTTTGGGGAGATGACTATGTATATTTGAATGTTAGGCGGAGGCTTTGTGGAAGAATGTGATTACACAAAATAATTTTACGACTCTAAATTATCGGTACCAATTCTAGTTCTCTCAGGATCAGCTGATCCAACAAGGATTGATGGCATCTGTGGATCCTACTATTTCTCCTACTGTTGCCACTACTCTATCTGCTCAGAATGCCTGGAAACTCTTTCACACGGCTTACGCCAACAAGAGCCACACTCGTATTTTTAGCTTGCGAGACCAATTGCAAAATATTAAGAAGACCTATAAGTCCATTGCAAAATACTTATTGGGCCCTGAGTACCATGAAATCTCTGCTGCTATAAGAGCACGAGATTTCCTTTGAGTTTTGAAGAATTGTTTCACAAGCCACAAATCATGAGCTTTTCCTCAAACACCAATACCTTGAGAAGTCAGCTTCCATCATCATAGTTGTTGTAGCCTAGAAGACCAATCTGCCACCCCATGCTAATAGGATCAATCATCGCTTCAATAATTTGCCATGGAAACAGTCCCCGTCTCGATAATCAGGTTCCAACAATCAGCAAAATTGGAGACAATATGTTAGATGTCAACTGTGCCAAAAATTTGGTCATACCTCAGATGTATGTCGCTCCAAATCGCACAATCACTTTGAAGCTAAGGCCAACTTTGCTTCAGGTCTGTAGTCAAGAGGATACTCCTGGGTTCTAGATTCTACTGCGACTCATCATGTCAGGGCTGAGTCTCACAACCTTGAGAAGTGTAAATGCAATGAGGAAATATCCATAGTTGAACGTATAATCATTCCCATCACTCATACTGGTTCAACTCAAAATCAAGCATCTACGACTTTCAGGGTTTCTAACACTATGTTCTCCATCAATTAAGAAGAATCTAATTTCTGTAGCTAACTTTTGCTCAAGATAATCGAACATCTGTTGAATTTTTCCCTTTTACTTTTCTTATGAAGAACCTGCGTACATGAATTCGCTGGTACAAGGCTGGAGTAAGAATGGACTGTATGAGTGGCCCCATTTGCAACCCAAACTAGCATATATCATACTCGCCTCCACAAAAGCCCACGTTCATATGTGGCAATGTTGCTTAGGTCATCCTCATTTGGCAATTTTAAACTTTATTTTGAAGAAGTTTTCTTTACTTGTTGCTACTAAAGACAAATTTGAATTTTGTAATGCTTTTTCATCTAATAGAGCACATTGTTTGACATTTCAATGACTTGCCTTATCTAATAGTATTCCTCTTCAGGTTATTTTTAGTGATTTATGGAGATCATCACATGTTCGATCACTACACAAAAAATTATATTACTCTATTTTTGTTGATCAATACACGAAGTATACTTGGCTGTGTATAATTAAAAATAAAATTGAAGTCATATCTCTTTTCTAAAAATTTTGTCCTTTAGTAAAAACTTTTTTAAAACGAAGATTACTTATATAGATGGAAGGCGTGACTACACAAGTTTTCAGTCTTAGCTTCAACAAAATGGCACTGAACACTTAATTTCACCTGCCTATATGCTACAACGTGTTGCCATATCTAAACATCGATATCGCGCAAAGGTCCTTTGCCTGCCATCTTGTTGTCTATCTTATTAATTGGATTCATACGCCCATTCTAAATAACAAGTCTATAATGATCCAACCGGTCATTTTGAGAATTTACATTTGGATTTGGTAGTTTGAGGTCATAATTAGCTTTGTATGGTGTAATATAACTTGTATGTATCATTGGTTTGGTTTTCAAGTGGTTCGAGATTAATTGGAAAGAATAACTTTTAAATAAGAACATTTAAGTTGGAAGAGTTGACCAAGTTTGACTTTTGCGTATTTGATGTCGGAGCAGAGTTTTGATAGTTCTGTTAGGTCCAGATGGTGAGTTTGGACTTGGGTGTATACCCAGATTAGCATTTGGATGGTTCTATAAGGTTTTCGCTCTATTTAGAGAAAGTTGGCAATTAGAAGGTTTTGGAGGTTCATAGGTTTGACTGGGATTGAGGTCATTCTGAGTTGATTTGATGTGGTTCGGCACGAGTTTTGAAAGCTGAAAGTTTCAAAAGTTCATTAAGTTTGATTTGAGGTGCGATTAGTGGTTATGATGTTGTTATGTGTTATTTGAGGCCTCGAGTAGGTCTGTGTTATGTTTTGGTACTTGTTGGTATATTCGGATAGGGTCTCGAGAGTTTCGGGTAAGTTCTGGATGAGTTCAGATCATTTCCAAGTTCTTTGGATGGCCATGTTATGGTGTTTCGCATATGTGCATGTTGGGGCACATGTGCGGATTCGTTTCTAGGAGATTTGGGTCACTTCTGCGAGGTTGTGGCATGATCAGGTGTTCCACTTTTGCGTGGTGAGGGAACGCATGTGTGAGGTTGCATCTGCAGAAGGTTGATCGCAGATGCGGGCTCAAGGCTCTAGGGGTGTCCACTTCTACGGACGTGTTCGCACTTTGTTAATGTCGCAAGTGCGGATATTTTGCGCAGATGTGGTTGGCTGTCAGGTAAGTGAAAGTCGCATATGCGAGCTTCTTTTGCAAAAGCGGGAGCACAGGTGCGCCACCGCAAATGCAGAAATGCCGGAGCAGATTGTATTTAATTCGAGGATTTATTCATTTTATCACATTTGGAGAGAAGTTTCACCACTTGGATTGTGTTAAGTATTTTCGATTTGGTTTTTATTATATTCTATAATTTCATCATCAATTTTGGCATTTTGATTATGAATTCAAAAGAAAAATTGAGGATTTTTATCTAAACTTTCTTAAAGTGAATAATTGGATTTTGAACATCAATTCGGGGTTAGATTTGAGTAAAGTTATTGCTATTGGACTCGTAATCGAATAGATTATCAGAAATTATGAGTTTTGTTGGGTTCTGAGGTGAGGGCTCGGGGTTTGCATTTTGGTTGACTTTGAGTATTTGTTTAAAGATTCGGCCTTTATCACATGGGTTTGTTTCCTATGGCATTATTTAATGTTTTTGAGTTGCTTTTGTCTAGTTTCGCGCCATTCATAGGTTGATTCTCGCGAGATGGCGTTTCTAGAGTATTGTTTGGCTTGCTAGGTATTTGATTTGGCTTCTTAGAGGTAAATAACAATACTAAACTTGGATTTGAGGGTAAATATCCCTTAGAACTATGATATTTGAGATGGGTTAGGGGTGACGCACGTGCTAGGTGACGGGCGCGTGTGCGTGCACTGAGGTATTAATGATTCGGTTTGTTCTTAGGCTATTATGTGCCTTGTTTTGCTATGACGCTTCTTTGATATCATATTTTCTCCATTTATATGACTACTTGGATATTATTCATGCTAGAAATCATGTCTAGGCCACCTGCTTAATAGTTTGAGCCATAATAGGGTTATTTTCGCCATATTAAACTATTTGCTTTAGGCGTCATCATACTGTACAGTTATGATAGTTACATTCACATGTTATATCTTTGACTCTGTGCACTTTTGGAATGTTGTCGCACATGTTATTGGTATCCTTGTACGTGACACGAGTTTAAACTGTATTTGAGGCATATTGTGATATTCAATATTATATAATTAGATTCTGTTTCTGTGAGATATCTATATATAGATACTTGAGCGGATTAATGAGTGTTGAGGGCCGTAGAGCCATGTTGTGAATTATGTAGATCGGGTTACACGTTGCAACGATAATTTTTATATTGCGGTGCCAGGCCCATACTGGGCTAGGTTGAGGCTACGCGTGCAACAGGCCCCTCTATTGGGATATGTGATATTGATTAGCGCTTGGGAAGGATCCCCCCCCCCCTCCGCAGGCTGACATACCAGTAGTGGGCACAGGCACAGTGATATTTACACGTGCTTTGGGGCATTGGTTTCAGGCACCTGTATAGTGCTAAGTGATTGAGTGTGATAAAGTGGGGCATTCGAGAACTCCCGGAGGGTGCTAAGTGAATGTGTGTGTAAACTTGATGATACTATGAAATTATTTACTTGACATGTATGTTTGACGTATAAGCATAGAGATATATTTTTCTCATACTAGATGGTATATGATCTTGATGACATGTATATTTGACATATAAGTATAGAGATGTATCTTCCTCATACTAAACGGTAATATGACATTTGATGACTTGACATGTATATTTGACATGTAGGCATAGAGATGTATTTTCCTCATGCTAGACAGTAATATGACATTTGATGACTTGACATATATATTTGACATGTAGATATAGAAATGTATTTTCCTCATGCTATGTGATAAATGACAAATGTGTATCTATTGTTTTGAAAGAACACAACTCTTAGATCAACTCATGTTAATTGGTTTCTCAGTTGAACAATTTGGACTTGATTGTTATACTTGTAAAGTATGTCTACCTTTCCATAACTATGAATTAGCTCAGCATAGTATCTCTTAAGTTATTTACTTTTACTGTATTTGTTATATTGTTATGAATTGTTATTAGCTATTGGTGTTCAATTCTAACCATCTTTCGAGCTCGTCACTACTTTCAACCTGAGGTTAGGTTTGTTACTTATTGCGCAAATGGGTCGATTGTACTCATACTACATTTTTATGGCTTTCTCCTTTTGCACCTTGAAGTTGATTCTCAACCGAGATCAGTTTCTCTCGAGGAGTATCTTTCTCGAAGGCTAACTCATCCATGCGCTGCTTCAGCCCGAGGATCTCAGTATCTTTGACCTTGAGCTCCTCTCAGAGTTGCCCCACTAGGCCATCTTTCTGCTTGAGCTGCACGAATCGAGTTAAGGCATTAAACGCTAAATTTGAGTAAGCATAAAAGTAAACCCGTGAAGGTTGTATCACCTGCTCATCAAGATCGGCCCGCTCTCAAGACATCTTCTCCAGACGTGCTCGAAGATCACTCAGTTCCCCCTCCTTTTTGACTTAAAGAGCCCTAAGCTCATCCGACTCCAACATGAGCTTCCTAAGCTCGTCTTCGCATTGGGACAAATCAACTCATGACTTGGGAAAAGCCTAGTCGTAGAGCATTACGGCCTAAAAACATAAAGGAAAGGAGTCATAAAATCAAGAATCAAAACTCAAAATACAGTTGTTAAGTCAAAATATTACCTGTTTTCGAAGCTTCTCAGCTTCCTCGAAAATGAAGGAGGCGTCAAGATCGGGGCCTTCCTCAACCCCGGCGAAGAACTCTTCAAATATATCATTATCTCTGTGGGATTCCCCCACGTCGGGAGTCTTCATATCTCGGGCATCTCGTATCTGCCCTGGAGAAAATGTCGGCCCTGGCAGAGAGTTGTCTACGTTAATGACCTCGATTGGCTCAATCGGGGCCTTCTCACGCCCTCCAGAAGCTTCAGGGGTAGGACCTTCGAGTTCATTGGTTGAGTGCCCTTCGGCACAGAGAGTATTCTAGTCACTAGTCGAATCGAGGACTCGGCTCGAGCCCCCTCGAGAATTTCCTCATCTCGAGTTTGGACCGCCTTGGCAACCTTTGGTTCAGCAATCTTCAGCTCAGCAGCCTTTGAAGTATCGATGTTCCCTCTTCTTTTGATCACTAATGGGAAGTGATCATCCTCTTCGTCGTCAGCACGAAGACTCTCGACAGTTTTTGGAGATAAAGCCACCGTATCGACCTTAGATTTCCGAGCTTTGGCTTTCTTAGGCTTCGGGGACTCAGCCGGTGGCCCTTCCTTTCTTTTCTTGTCCTTGGAAGGTTTTTGGGTATCTACCTCGCCAGGTGGGGGAGGCCTCATTGAAACAGTTTCTCCAAGGCCTGCATAAGAACGAAGGTTAAGTGTACCATCAAGAGATATTTTTCACTAAGGAATTCAAATGAGACAGTATTAAAAACTCACCATGTTTTTGGCCTCCCATCGGCCTCTAGCCAAGTCACGCTAGACGCGCTCAGCGTATGTGGAAGTGGAATCTAGTTGTCGAACCCAGCCCGGTAGGTCCTTAACCGCACCGGGGTACCACTCGACGGTTGTATCATAGGAAGGGAGTTAGTTCAAAGGGAAGAAAAAACATTTAATTAATGAAACATGATGAGTAGACACTCACGATTCATATTCCATTCCTCAGGGAATGGCATCTTCTTAGCAGGAACCAGGTCCGAGGTCCTGACTCAAATGAAGAGACTCATCCACCCTCGGTCCTTGTCCTCATCGATGCTAGCAGAGAAGGACTTCGAAGATCGACGTTGTAGTTTAATCAGGCCACCTTGATAAAGTCGAGGGATATACAGTCTAATCAGATGGTCGAGGGTAAAAGGCATCCCCTCGACCATGTTTGAAAAATACCTAATCAGCTAAACGATTCGCCAGAATGAAGGATAGATTTGGGCAAGCGTCACCCGATATTGTCAACAAAAATCGAGGATCACTGGATCTATCGGCGGCAAAGAAGGTTCTACGGGACCTAAGGTGAATGGGTATGTGTATACACTGAGGAAAACAACTTTGAAAGTGGTTATGTCCTCTTCAGGTGAAGGGATCTCCACTTGTACCGCGTCTCCCCAACGGAAATCAACCTTCACTTTTCCGGTTTCAGTTATCAGGCTGATGTATCGGGACATGGGTTCGCATCGTCCCGCAACCGAGGAGGGTTTGTCCACCTTGAAATCAGAAGATGTTTCACAAGGCCCAGGGGTACACTCCTCAACACGAGGAGGTACTACCATTTTGCTCTTAGACGAGCGCGATGATGAAGGGGCTTTCTCCTTTTGAGGAACTGTCTTAGAAGTCTTTACCATTTTTGCTAAGAAATTTCAGAAGAAGGAGAATAAATTAGTTGAGGGATGAACACAGGAAAGAAGTAAGCGTATAAAGAAGTAGATGAAGAGTTAAAGGTGTGAGGAAAGTAAAAGTTTTAGGAGTGAAGGAGTGGGATATTTATAGCGGCCAGTTATGCGTGTTGGAGAAGACAAAAGGACGGCCAACCGTCGTTATCGATTAATGGCTTTTCGAGAACCGTGCAAGTGTGAACTTTGCACATCCTTTCCGTCACATCAATCACTGACCTCACGTGACTGACGTCATGATGGGGACATCGAAGAGTCAAAGAATTCAAATCATTTCTTATCATTCCATTCTAAGAAACGCGGGGACTATCTGTATACGGCCAAAATCGGAGGAGTCCGATTTTGAGGTCTTTGTTGAGCCGAGCCTGAGCTCGAAGAGTTCGAAGTAAAATTCGAGTCGGTCTCGGAACATACTCTTCGAGAAAGAACATCGATGACCCATCACGGTCTACCTCGAGGCAGTGCAAAATCGATGACAGTTGATGAGTGGCTAGAATTCATGATTTTAAGCATTATATACCTTGCATTTTATGAGCTTT
>ML397088.1:0-17803 GCA_005239525.1 Nicotiana knightiana
TCGCACCTGCGATGGTATTTCCGCAGGTGCGGACACGCAGGTGCGAAAGGGGTGCCACAGGTGTGACCCCAGGCCACTTAATGAATTTTTGCACCTGCGATTGTGTTTCCGCAGGTGCGATCCTAGTGTCGCAGGTGCGAAATGTCTGGGCAGTTTATACCAAAAATTCGAGGGTTTAAATTTCATAATTCAAAAATCGATTTTGAGCTCGGAACTTGGCGATTTTCAGTGGGATTTGAAGAGGAGAATCATAGGTAACGTTTTCTAACCTTAATCCCTTTATATATCGATAATCTCTATCATTTTCCTCAATCTAATCAATGAAACTAGATGAAAAACCATGAAAATGGGATGAAATTTTCCCAAGTAGAAATCCGAGGATTTAGAGAGATTTAGACGTCGGATTTTGTTGGTTCTTGTTCGAGTGGGTTCATAAGAAAATGGGTGTTCGGGAAATATAAATTTTACTCGATTCCGAGACGTGGGTCCAGAGGGACTTTTTCGACGAATTTCCTAATTTCGCGTATTAGCTTATAAACAATTAGCTATTTTGTTCCCTTGAAGTGATATTTATACCATGCAATCGATTTGAATAGATTTGGGCCACCCGGAGTCAGATACTCGTGGCAAGAGCGTGGTATTGAGTTGATTAGCGCAGTCAAGGTAAGTGGCTTGCCTAATTCTATGTTGGGGACTTTCCCTTAGGCATTTTATACTGATTTTGTTATGTGGACGTCGTGTGCGTGAGGTGACGAGTGCATACATGGGTCATTGTTTCTAAAATCCTATTTTTACTCCCATGACATCGCTCATTTTCATTCATATATTACTGTTTCCTATCCTAATTGAGTAGATAGCCTAAGAGTAAGCATGCCTACCTGTTGTGACTTGATTTCCTCTTATTTGCTACTAGTCACATCATGCTTAGGTAGTTTTACTCTATTCTTGCCTATTGTTTTCCTGGACTGTTTAATTAATCCATAATTGACATACTTTTTCTTTGCATATTTAAATTGGGACTTCGGACCGAGATCCGGGATCTTTCACCCTGTACTGCATTTCATATTTAAATTGGGACTACGGACCGAGATCTGGAAGCTTTCCCCCTGTACTGAAATGCATATTTAAATTAAGACTACAGACCGAGATCCGGGAGATTTCCCCCTGTACTGTATTTCATATTTAAATTGAGACTACGACCGAGATCCGGGAGCTTTTCCCCTGTACTGAAATACATATTTAAATTAGGACTACAGACAGAGATCTGAGAGCTTTCCCCCTGTACTGCATAGCATATTTAAATTGGGACTACGGACTGAGATCCGGGAGCTTTCCCCGTGTACTGCATTGCACATTTACTGTTGAGATATATGTTGTGTTGAGCTGAGGGATCTTTTTCTGTTATTAAATCTTTCCGTTTTTCGTTGATCTTTTTTATCATTGCTTATCTATTTTTCACTGTTTTAAATTGTATTTTGACTTGTTTTACAAACTTAATAGGGCCTCAACCTGACCTCGTCACTACTTGACTGGGGTTAGGCTTGGCACTTACGGAGTACCAAATGTGGAATACTCACGCCCTTTCATGCGCATGTTTTCCCCATGTGTAGAGCCAGGTACCAGCACCCAGTATCGTGGCTAGGAGTCGTTCTAGCAGCAGCAAGGAGACCGCGAGTTAATTCTGCCGCGTCTGTAGAATCCCACGAGTCCCCTTCTACTCTAGTATAGGCATAGAAGACTTGTATATTTTTCCACTGTTTCATTGTATAGAGCTACATTTAGTACAGATCTTGTTACTATGGTGACATTCTGGGTTTTGGGAAGTAAATGTATATGCTGAGCAGCTACGTTATATCTACATGAGTTCTTTTTCTGGCTTTATTTTATTGATTCTGTCATTTTCCGCAAATTCTAGGCTTACCTAGTCATAGAGACTAGGTGCCGTCACGATACCTTTCGGAGGGTAAATTGGGTTGTGACAAGTTGGTATCACAGCGTCTAGGTTCATAGGAGTCACAAGTCACAAGCCGGTTTTATTAGAGTCTCGCGGATCGGTGTTAAGACATCTGTATCTATCTTCGGGAGGCTATGTAACTGTTAAGAAAAATCAAATTCTTTGGAATTCCTTATCGTGCTAGTTGCTGTCATCAAATTCTTAAACTCTATTCTACTCTTGCTTGCAGATGGTTCGTACCCGTACCGGACGTACTGATGACCAGGCACCCGAGCCCCCAGTTAGAGCCACTAGAGGAAGGGGCCAGGGTATGGGACGAGCACGCGGTGCAGCCCGAGTACCGGCTAAGGCAGAGGTAGAGGAGCCCTCAGCAACTACAGTTGGAGGGGCACAGGAGGTCCCTACTATTACTCCAGACCTCCAGGAGACATTGGCCCAGTTCTTGAGTGCCTTCAGTACTCTGTCTCAGGCGGGTCTACTCCCGATAGCTCCAGCTACATCCCAGGCCGGAGGAGGGACACAAACTTCCGTAACCCGTACTCCTGAGCAGAGAGTTCATATTGGGCAGGTTCCAGAGTATATTCCTATGTCCCCAGTAGCTCCAGCTCAGCATGAGACTAGGATAGTTGTTCCTGAGGCAGAGCAGCTCTGACTTGAGAGGTACAAGAAGTACCACCCACCTGAGTTCAGCGGACTAGCTTTGGATGACGCCCTGGGTTTTCTTGAGGGATGTCATCGCATTCACCGTACTATGGGTATTGTGGAGACGAGTGGGGTTTCTTTCACTGCTTTCCAGCTGAGGGGAGCAGCTTATCAGTGGCGGAGTGCTTTTGAGCTTAGTAGCCCAGACGAGGCAGCTTCACTTACTTGGGCTCAATTTTCCAAGATGTTCTTACTTGAGTTTGCCCGCAGAGCTTCAGGGATGCTTGGAGGGCGGAGTTTGAGCAGCTACGCTAGGGTGACATGACTGTGTCAGAGTATGCAGTCCGTTTTAGCGATTTGGCTCGCTATGCACCTGCTTTGGTTGTCACTGTCAGAGAGAGGGTTCATCCCTTTATTGAGGGAATCCGCCCCAGTATTCGGACCAGCATGGCCAGAGAGCTGGAGACTGATATTACTTACCAGCAGGCCGTGTGTATTTCCCGGAGGATTGAGACTATGTTAGCCCGAGATAGGGAGGAGAGAGAGGCCAAGAGGTCTCGAGAGACTGGTCATTATTCAGGAGCTCGTGCACCAGCAGTATGCTATGGTAGGGGTTTTGTAAGTCGCCCTGTTCATTCAGCTCTCCCAGCAGCCAGCGGTATTCCAACTCCTCCTAGACCTCAGGAGCCTTATTATGCACCACCAGTATCTTAGGTGCCTCCTACTCGAGGTGCTATCATTGGCCATCCCAGCAGGCCAGTTCAGAGTCAGCAGCGGCCGCCACGTCCTCCGAGGGGTTGCTTTGAGTGTGGTGACCATCATCATATGATCAGAGATTGCCCCAGAGCAAGGAGAGGCGCACCACCTCAGACTTATCAGGGTGCACCCCTCAGATTTATCAGGCTCCACGTCTTCCACCAGGTCCTCCAGCTATTCTTCCAGCCCCAGCTGCTACCCCACCACCTCAGGCAGCTCGAGGTGGAGGTCGGGGAGGTTGAAGTCGCCCTAGAGGGGGAGGCCAGGCCAGGTACTATGCTCTTTCGGCCCGGTCCGAGGCCATTGCTTCAGATTCAGTCATTACAGGTATTGTTCCCATTTGTCATAGGGATGCATCGGTATTATTTGACCCAGGCTCTACATATTCATATGTGTCTTCCTATTTTGCAACACATCTGGGGATAGCCCCGGATTCTTTGAGTTCCCCTATTTATGTTTCTACTCCGGTGGGAGATTCTCTTGTTTTGGACCTCGTATATCGGTCATGTTTGATTGCTATCAGTGGTTTTGGGACCAGAGTTGATTTACTACTATTCAGTATGGTAGATTTCAATGTTATATTGGGTATGGACTGGTTGTCTCCTTATTATGCTATTCTTGATTGTCCCGCAAAGACCGTGACGCTGGCTATGCCAGGATTTCCGAGGTTAGAGTGGAGAGGTTCCTTGGAGTATACTCCCCGCCGAGTCATTTCTTTTCTTAAGGCTCAGCGGATGATTGGAAAGGGTTGTGATGCATATTTTGCTTATGTGAGAGATGTTAGTATTGAGACCCCTACAGTTGAGTCAGTTCCAGTTGTCAAGGACTATTCTGATGTATTTCCAGCTGATCGTCCGGGTATGCCACCCGATAGAGACATGATTTCGGCATTTGACTTGTTGTCGAGCACTCAGCCTGTTTCCATTCCACCTTATCGCATGGCTCCTAGTGAGTTGAAGGAGTAGTTACAAGAGTTTCTAGAGAAGGGATTCATCAGGCCCAGTGTATCACCTTGGGGCGCCCCGATATTATTTGTGAAGAAAAAGGATGGCTCGATGCATATGTGTATTGACTACCGGCAGCTGAATAAGGTGACAGTGAAGAACAGGTACCCATTGCCTCACATTGATGATCTATTTGACCAGTTACATGGTGCTAGGGTGTTCTCCAAGATTGATCTACTTTCCGGTTATCATCAGTTGAAGATTCGGGAACCGGATATCCCGAAGACTAACTTCAGGACCAGATATCGCCACTATGAGTTCCTTGTTATGTCATTTGGGCTGACCAATGCCCTAGCAGCCTTCATGCACCTGATGCATAGCATATTTCGGCCTTATGTTGATACTTTTGTCTTTGTGTTCATTGATGACATTCTGGTATATTCTAGGTCCCAGGAGGACCATGAGCAACACTTGAGGACCGTGCTTCAGACATTGAGGGAGAACAAGTTGTATGCCAAGTTTTCTAAGTGTGAATTTTGGCTTGATTCTATGGCATTCCTAGGCCACGTGGTGTCTTCGGATAGGATCAAGGTAGATTCGAAGCAGGTGGAGGCGGTACAGAATTGGCCCAGATAGTCCTCAGCTACTGAGATCCACAGTTTCCTCGGTTTGGCTAGGTATTATCACCGTGTGGAGGTATTTTCATCCATTTCAGCGCCTATGGCCAGACTTACCTAGAAGGGTGCATCTTTTATATGGACTGAGGGGTGTGAGGAGAGCTTTCAGAAGCTCAAGACAGCCCTGACTACAGCTCTTGTGTTGGTTTTGCCTACGGGTTCCGGATCCTATACAGTTCATTGTGATGCTTCGAGGATTGGCTTGGGAGCAGTGTTAATGCAGGACGGTAGGGTGATTGCCTACGCATCCAGACAGTTGAAAGTCCATGAGAAAAACTACCATGTTCATGATCTCGAGTTGGCAGCGATTATTCACGCCCTGAAGATATGGCGTCATTATTTATATGGTGTTCCCTATGAGATATTCACGGATCACCAGAGTTTGCAGCACATATTCAGGCAGAAGGATCTAAATTTGCGCCAGCGTAGGTGGTTGGATTTGCTAAAGGACTATGACATCACTATATTATACCACCCAGAGAAGGCTAATGTAGTAGCCGACGCCTTGAGTCGCCGGGCGGAGAGTTTGGGGAGTTTGGTATACCTTCATGCAGCTGAGAGGCCTCTAGCCTTAGATGTTCAGTCCTTAGCCAGTCAGTTTGTGAGATTGGATCTTTCTGAGCCTTGCCAGGCATTAGCTTGTGTGGTTGCTCGATCTTCCCTTCATGACCGTATCAGAGAGCGCTAGAATGATGATCCCCACCTTTTGATTCTTCATGATAGAGTCCGGCGGGGTGATGCTAGGCATGTGACTATAGGAGATGATGGGGTGATGAGGATGCAGGGTCGTATTTGTGTGCCCATCATGGATGGGATTTGGGAGTTGATTCTTGAGGAGGCCCATAGTTCGCGGTATTCCATCCATCCGGGTACCGCAAAGATGTACCAGGATCTGAGACAACACTATTGGTGGCGAAGAATGAAGAAGGATATAATGGAGTTTGTAGCCAAGTGTCTCAATTGTCAGCAAGTCAAATGTGAGCATCAGAGACCGGGAGGGTTACTTCAGCAGATTGAGCTTCCAGAGTGGAAGTGGGAGCGGATCACCATGGACTTTGTGGTTGGACTTCCTCGGACTTTGAGGAAGCATGATGCTATTTGGGTGATTGTGGACCAGCTGACCAAATCAACCCATTTCCTTCCAGTAGTGACTACATATTCATCGGAGAGGTTGGCTGAGATTTATATCAGAGAGATTGTTCGCCTCCACAGTATTCCAGTATCTATCATTTCAGACAGAGGTAGACAGTTCACTTCACGGTTCTGGAGAGCCGTTCAGCAGGAGTTAGGCACCAGGGTAGAGTTGAGCACAGCTTTTGACCCTCAGACAAACGGGTAGTCCGAGCGCACGATTCAGATTCTTGAGGATATGCCCCGTGCCTGTGTGATAGATTTTGGAGGTTCATGGGATTGATACTTGCCTCTTGCAGAGTTTCCTTATAACAACAGCTACCAGTCCAGCATTCAGATGGCGACATATGAGGCTTTGTATGGTAAGTGGTGCAGGTCTCCCATGGGATGGTTTGAGTCGGGCGAGGCCCGATTGTTGGGTACAGACTTGGTTCAGGATGCCATGGACAAGAAGAAGGTGATTAAGGAGAGACTTCGCACAGCTCAGTCCAGGCAGAAGAGCTATGCAGACCGAAAGATTTGTGACTTGGCATTTATGGCTAGTGATCGGGTTTTGCTTTGGGTATCGCCTATGAAGGGCGTCATGAGGTTCGGGAAGAAAGGCAAGCTGAGTTCGAGATTTATTGGCCCTTTTGAGGTGTTGCGACGTGTTGGGGAGGTTTCTTATGAGCTAGACCTACCTCCCAGCCTAGCAGGGGTTCATCCGGTGTTCCACGCCTCCATGCTCCGGAAGTATCACGGTGACCCGACTCATGTCTTGGATTTCAGCTTAGTCCAATTGGACAAGGATCTATCGTATGTTGAGGAGCATGTGGCTATATTGGACAGGCAGGTTAGAAAGCTCAGGTCAAAAGATATTGCGTCAGTAAAGCTTCAGTGGAGGGGTCATCCAGTCGAGGAGGCGACTTGGGAGACCGAGCAGGATATGCGGAGTCAGTACGCTCAACTTTTCCCAGCTTCAAGTATGTTTCTATGCTCGTTCGAGGACGAACGATTTTCTTAAGAGGGGAGGATGTAACGACCCGATCGATCATTTTAAGAATTAGCGCCTCGATCCCCTATTTACCGCTTCTCCCATGTTTATTTATGTTATTTGAACTTGTCGTAGCGTTGAGTGATGAATTCCGGGGTGATTTTGGAAGCATAGTCCATAAATGTGGAATTTAGCTTTAGAAATCTAGTTGTAGCTAGATCTGTGTGAAGACGGATCCGGAATGGAATTCCGTCAACTCCGTTAGCTCCGTTGGGTGATTTCGAGGTCAGAAGCATGTTCAGAATGTGTTTTCGAGGTCGGTTGTGAATTTAGGCTTGAATTGGCGAAAGTTAGAATTTCGGCGATTTCGGCCGATAGGTGATATTTTGATATCGGACTCGGAATGGATTTCCGAAAGAGACAGCAGGTCCGTAATGTCATTTATGACCTGTGTGCAAAATTTTTGGTCATTCGGATGACTTTAGACGTGTTTCGGCATCAGATGTGAATTCTAGAAATTTCCTAAGTTCTTAGGCTTGAATCTATGCATAATTGATGATTTTGATGTTATGAGATGTGTTTTTAAGGCTCGACCAAGTTTGAACAAGGTACTAAGGTCAGTTGGTAGGTTTGGTTGAGGTCCCGGGGGCCTCGGGGTTGTTTCGGATGCCCAACGGGTGAGTTTGAGAAGTTGAGAAACAGCTGAACCATTCTGGTTCTGGTGTCTCGCACCTGCGATGGTATTTCCGCAGGTGGGGGCACGCAGGTGTGAAAGGGGTGCCACAGGTGCGACCCCAGGCCACTTAATGAATTTCCGCACCTATGATTGGGTTTCCGCAGGTGCGATCCCGGTGTCGCTGGTGCAAAATGTCTGGGCAGTTTATACCAAAAATCCGAGGGTTTGAATTTCATAATTTCAAAATCGATTGTGAGCTCGGAACTTGGCGATTTTCAGTGGGATTTGAAGAGGAGAATCATAGGTAACGTTTTCTAACCTTAATCCCTTTATATATCGATAATCTCTATCATTTTCCTCAATCTAATTAATGAAATTGGATGAAAACCCGTGAAAATGGGATGAAATTTTTCCATGTACAAATCTGAGGATTTAGAGAGATTTAGACGTCGGATTTTGTTGATTCTTGTTCGAGTGCGTTCATGAGCGAATGGGTGTTTGGTAAATATAAATTTTACCCGATTTCGAGACGTGGGCCCGGAGGGACATTTTGGACGAATTTCCTAATTTCGCGTATTAGCTTATAAATAATTAGCTATTTTGTTCCCTTGAAGTGATATTTACACCATGCAATCGATTTGAATAGATTTGGGCCACCCGGAGTCAGATACTCATGGCAAGAGCATGGTATTGAGTTGATTAGCGCAGTCAAGGTAAGTGGCTTACCTAATTCTATGTTGGGGACTTTCCCTTAGGCATTTTATACTGATTTTGTTACGTGGACGCCGTGTACGTGAGGTGACGAGTGCATACACGGGTCATTGTTTCTAAAATCCTATTTTTACTCCTATGACATCGCTCATTTTCATTCATATATTACTGTTTCCTATCTTAATTGAGTAGATAGCCTAAGAGTAAGCATGCCTACCTATTCTGACTTGATTTCCTCTTATTTGCTACTAGTCACATCATGCTTAGGTATTTTACTCTATTCTTGCCTATTGTTTTCCTGGACTGTTTAGTTAAGCCATAATTGACATACTTTTGCTTTGCATATTTAAATTGGGACTACGGACCGAGATCCGAGAGTTTTCCCCCTGTACTGCATTTCATATTTAAATTGGGCCTACGGACCGAGATCCGGGAGCTTTCCCCTGTACTGAAATGCAAATTTAAATTGGGATTACGGACAGAGATCCGAGAGCTTTCCCTCTGTACTGCATAGCATAATTAAATTGCGACTATGGACTGAGATCCGGGAGCTTTCCCCGTGTACTGCATTGTAGATTTACTATTGAGATATATGCTGTGTTGAGCTGAGGGCTCTTTTTCTGTTATTAAATCTTTTCGTTTTTCATTAATCTTGTTTATCATTGCTTATCTATTTTTGACTTTTTTAAATTGTATATTGACTTGTTTTACAAACTCAATAGGGCCTCAACCTGACCTCGTCACTACCTGACTGGGGTTAGGCGTGGCACTTACGGAGTACCGAATGTGGAGTACTCACGCCCTTTCATGCGCATGTTTTCCCCATGTGCAGATCCAGGTACCAGCACCCAATATCGTGGCTAGGAGTCATTCTAGCAGCAACCAGGAGACCGCGAGGTAATTCTGTCGCGTTTGCAGAATCCCACGAGTCCCCTTCTACTCTAGTATAGGCATAAAAGACTTGTATATTTTTTCATTGTTTCATTGTATAGAGCTACATTTAGTACAGAGCTTGTGGCTATGGTGACATTTCGGATTTTGGGAAGTAAATGTATATGCTGAGCAACTACGTTATATCTACTTGAGTTCTTTTTCTGGCTTTGTTTTATTGTTTCTGTCATTTTCGGCAAATTCTAGGCTTACCTAGTCATAGAGACTAGGTGCCGTCACGATAACTTCCGGAGGGTAAATTGGGTCGTGACAAAAGGTTTCCTGCAAATGCGTCAAATGGTCCTCTACGCGTCGGGACTTAACTTGCATATCGTCAATATAAACATCCATTGATTTACCTATTTTTTCTTCGAACATTTTGTTTACTAAGAGTTGGTAGGTAGCACCAGCATTTTTTAGTCCAAATGGAATTATGTTATGCCAATATGTTCCATAGTGATGAATGAAGTCTCTTCCTGATTCTCTGGGTTCATTTGAGTTTGACTGTACCGGGAGTAGGCGTCGAGAGAACTAAGGATCTCGTGGCCGGCCGTAGCATCAATCATGCGATCTATGTTCGGTAGAGGAAAAGAATCTTTGGGACATCCTTTGTTTTAATCTTTATAATCTACGCACATCCTAAATTTGTTCCCCTTTTTAGGGACTACAACTACATTTGCTAACCATTCGGGTTATTTTACTTCCCAAACGGGTCCTATTTTGAGAAGTTTAGTTACATCATCCTTGATGAATGCATGTTTTACCTCGGACTGGGGCCTTCTCTTTGTTTCACTGGCATGAACTCCGGGTCCACACTCAATCGATGTGTTGTTATCTCGGGTGGAATCTCTGTCATATCTAAGTGGGACCAAGAGAAACAATCCATGTTATCGATAAGAAATTTAATGAGTTTCTTCCTGAGTTTGGGGGTTAACCCCGTACCCAGGTATACCTTTCGGTCGGGTAGATACTCGATCAATAAAACTTTTTCAAGCTCTTAGACTATTGATTTGGTAGCGTCGGAACCTTCGGGAATAATAAAGGATCGAGGGATCTAATAATCGCCGTCTTCTTCTTCCATTCCATGCTTTTCCGATTCAGTTGAGGCTGGTGGCTATGATTTCTATTTGGCCTCATGTTTTCCTTTGACCTCCGTCCCTTTTCTATCGAAAGAGCCGATATCAGTATTACCTCATCGACCGTGAACATTTCCTTCGCAGCATGCTGCTCCCCATATATCGTTTTCACCTTGTTCGGTGTTGGGAATTTCATCATTTGGTGGAGAGTCGAAGGGACTGTCGTCATATTGTGAATCCAGGGCCTCCCGAGTAGGGCGTTGTACCTCATGTCGGCCTCGATACATGGAACTTGGTTTCTTGAAAAGTTTCGACTACATTCACCGGTAAAATGATTTCTCCTTTAGTTGTTTCGCTTGTCATGTTGAAACCATTCAGGACCCGAGTTGCGGGTATGATTCAATCTTGCAGGCCGAGCTTCTCCATGACCCTCAATCAAATGTTATTTGACGAGCTACCTGGATCAACTAAAACATGCTTAACTTGAATTTTATTCATAAAGATAGAAATTACCAGAGCGTCGTTGTGAGGTTGAGAAATTCCTTCTTCTTCCTCATCGTTGAACGATACGGTGCCTTCTGGCACATAATCTCAGATCTGTTTTTCCCTAGTAATTGATACTTTAGTGCGTTTGAACACGGGCCCTTGTGGAATATCGACCCCACTGACGATCATATGGATCACATGTTGTGGCTCTTCCTGTTCGTTTTTCCTTTTAGCATCCGTTTTTGAAATGATTCTTGGCTCAATCACTTAAGCACTCTCGAAGGTGACCCTCGTTGAATAGACTGTCTACCTCCTCTCTCAGTTGCCTACAATCCTCGGTTCGGTGTCCATGTGTGCCATGATACTTTCACATTAGATTGGGATTTCTTTGGTAAGGATCAGTTTGTATGGGTCAAGGCCACCTAGTATCTTTCATTCTCCCAATTGACGATACAATACCTGATGCATCGATATTGAAGTTATACTTCGATAATCGTGGTGCCTCTGTGGGATCGGCGTGCTTATCAAAACCACTTTTGCTCATAATTCCCTAAGAACTCTGTCTTAGATCGTTTTTTCAATCGTTTCAGGTAGAATTGTGCCTAGGACCGTTGTTCCTGTGATCTGAGTTATATGGCTCATATCATTCTCTGCTCGACTAAGGTTCCCTATCGATATCTCTTTGGTTTCTGCCTGCAGGCTTGTTCGGATATACGGAACTGGAAGTAGTTCCCAGTTGGTTATCCTCGACTCTGATTTTTGACCGGTACCGATTATGTACATCAGCCCAAGTTACCGCCGGATATTCAATCAAGTTTTGCTTCAGTTGACGTGACGCTATCGAACTTAGTTTATTCAACCCCTGAGTGAAGGCTTGAACAGCCCAATCATCTGTGACCGGTGGAAACTCCATGCATTCCATTTGGAACCGAGACACAAACTCCCTAAGCATTTCATTATCCTACTGTTTTACTTTGAAAAGGTCTGATTTCCTCGTCGCAACCATTTTGGCCCCGGCATGTGCCTTTACTAAAGAATCTGCAAGCATGGCGAATGAGTCAATGGAATCTGGCGGTAGATTATGGTACCAAATCATTTCCTCCTTCGGTAGATTCTCCCCGAACTTCTTCAATAGAACAAATTTGATCTCATCATCTTCCAAATCGCTACCTTTGATGGCACATGTATAAGAGGTGACATGTTCGTTGGGATCGGTGGTCCCATTGTACTTAGGGATTCCTGGCATATGAAATTTCTTAGGAATGGGCTTAGGAGCCGCACTTGGAGGGAACGACTTCTGTACAAATTTCTTTGAATCCATCCGTTTCAAAATTGGCGGTGCCCCCGGTATCTGATCAACCGGGGGGTTGTACGTTTCTACTTTCTTATCATTTGCCTCAATTTTCTTCTCTCCCAATTCAATTCGTTTAGTGAGCTCCTCGAGCATCTTCATTATTGTGGGTCAGTCCCCGATTCACTGCATTTGACCTTTCTGGTACTGGCTCGGGCGGGCGGGCGGCTTTCGGTTCGACCTCATTCGGCGTTCGATGATGATTTTGTAGTTGTGCAACAGAGTCTTGTTGAGCCTGTAACATCTCGAATATCACTTGAAGACTGACTCATCCATCTCCTCCGCCCTATGTACCTCGACCACCAGATCTGCCTTCTTTGCATACACTCCCTTCGGGGTCCGCGCCCAGATTCACATTTAGAGCGATGTGTGAACTCACGTTGACTGGATTGGCAACTGGTGCTCCCTCGAGATCAGTTTGTGGCACCTCGACCCCTGGAGCAACTACATTGTCGTTTTCCCCGTGGAATCTTAGTCCATTATCACCATGTGTGGATGTTGTTTGTGAGTTTGACATATTTTATCCTGAAAACAAAAATACTGGACAAGAACAAGTGTAAAGTAGTGCGTGTTATCGGATTCAGTATTGAATAATCATTATTATCCTTAGCTCCACGGTGGGCACCAAACTGTTTATCTTAAAATTTGGATAACAATTAAACTTATACTGTAGTTTTAAAGATATGTGATTTCACCCAATACCAATTGATAAATGTGTAAGTAAATGACAGAATTAAACTAGAAATAAATTAAATCAGTGTGCGAACAAAGCTTCAACCTCGAGTATAGGCACCCTCGAACTGATAAGCGCAATAACGATAAAGATGGAATAAATTGATGAAGAAGAACACGAATAAGAAAGGAAGAGCTATACTGCTTCTTTTCAGTGAATAATGTTTATTTACAAATGATTGGGACTCCTCTTTATATAGTAAAGGAATCTTAGTTATGGTATATCTCTAATTACAGAAGGAAATCGTATAATCAGCTAATTAATAGCTTCTGATTTGATCCGTTCTGAGATTCACGCCACGATTCTCGACCAATCATGGATATCTCGCATTTTCGTTACTAAGTCATTCCTAATGTTACTCGGAATTTATCTCCCTTGGTTTCGATTAATACAGACATCGATCTCGAAGGAGACTTCGATCTCGAACTCAATGCCTCAGCTCTTCGATGCAATGTCCCATTCTAGATTAAATTGTGAAATCGGGTGGTCCCGATTTCTACCGTATACAACTATTATTAATAATAATCTTAGAAAATCTACATGGTTGTTACATAGGGGTAATTTACAAAGAGTGTACTATTATAAAGATGGATGTTGTTGTTATAGGTAGAAAGTTGTTATAGAGCGGTAAATATAACATTAAAAAATCAGTTATGAGAAAACTAGGCTGCTATAGTGAATGGTGTTATCTAGAAATCTGACCGTAAATAAAATATTATCGTTATATCAAGTTATGTATTATTTCACTTTTTTATTTATTTATTATTTCTTGTCACTTTAGTTATAAATGATAGGACATGTGTTTTCAAAGTATGATTACATACGACATTCAAGGACTTCAAAAAACGTCTTCTCCGAAATTATGGGCGTCCTCTTCAATTACTTATTTTTTACTGAGTCTTTCTTCTCACCCAAACTCCAGCAAAATCCTCTAATTATAAAATCATCAATTTTCTCCCATTGTCTATCCTTCCCCAGATAGACGCATCACTCTCGCATATCTTTTTCACCAAGCTCCTCCTTATTCCTACCATCTTTAATTCTTGATAATCCACTTTCCACTTACTCTTAGAAGAGATTGTCATTCTTGATTATCCTTTTTGAAAAATGGATCTGACGGATGTCACCAATCAAGCCTGCGCTGCCTGCAATTACGGGAGGAAGCCTTGTGATCCGCACTGCCCCTTAGCACCCTATTTTCCTGCTGATCAACCCAAAACTTTTCAAAATGTACACCGACTATTTGGTGTTTCCAAAATTCTTCAAATGCTACACCAACTTGATGCTACTGAAAAGAAACCGGCTATGAAATCTATTATTTACCAAGCAAACGCTCGCAAAGAACATCATGTCTATGGATGTGTGGCTGAAATACGAAATCTTTATTTTAATATTCGACTTTGTGAACAAGAACTTCAAAATGTCCGTGCACAACTTTCCTTCTACACAAAACAACTTGACAACTCATCATCAATAATCGGTGAATCTGTTTCCCAGATTCAATCGGAAAATATAATTCCTCCCAATACTTGCGGAAATGCCTTGACGCTCTTCAATCAAGTTTCATGGCAGGCTCCAAGCTAAGGCCACTAAATAGGTTACACGACTTTAAATTTGATTCAATTGAATTTTTCTAGTCTACTTAAATTCATTTCTTTTTTCTTGTTTCCGATCATTTCACTTTTCATTTTCAGTTCAACTTTTCTGAATTAGCTATTTCTTATTATCTCATTTGATTCATTTATAGAGATTTTGTGAAATAAGTTTAAAGATTCCTAGTAAACTTGGTGTCATTAGTATATATGTGATCAATTTTGTGAAATAAGTTGAAGGATTCCTAGTAAAAATGGTTTTAGGCCCACTAATATCATTGAGCAAGACTCCTTTACTGCGACTACCCCGTTGTTGCCTCCCACTCAAACAGCAGCAATGCTTCTTGCAGTAACACTACATTTGTCAACTCCATAGAAAATAAATATTGTCAATTCCTTGTGAATTCAACAAGTCATGTGTTAATAATACTTACGACAGCAACAACATTGTTACAACAATAACCATCTAGTCGTAATGCAACCCCGATTGGCTTCTTCACAACTCAGTGATGTTCTAGAAGGAGTCACGCAAGACTTCGATTAGTTGTACACTTATTATCTTTTAATAGTATACCTCAAGGTGATTGTTTCATGGATATGATGAATAGACTACTTTTAACGATGATGGTCATGAATTTAAGGAAATAAAAGATTAATACTTCATTCATCATAAGTTGGTTCGCCAATATGAGTAAGCTCACAGTGGCGGATTTATTTTTACTTTTTTATAATATTTGCTTAAGATGAGCTTAAAAGAAGCTACATGGTCAGCAAGGATTCATATATAGACTTCAATTTGTTTGGGATTGAGCTGTAGTTGTTGTTGTAAAGATACTCTAACGACAACATTGTAACGAGTATATCACAGTTTGTCGAATGTACATATATCAGAATCAGCATTGAGAGGTATATCACAGTTTGTCGAATGTGGCTGAGAATGAATAAAAGAGATCTGCAGAATATTTTAGTAATGTAACGAGTGTCAAACTGATACTATACCATGTAAGGAGAGCAACGACTTGCTTTCTGCCATTCAATTAAAATAGTGATCAGAAATAAATGCTACAGCATATGATAGCAGTACGACTTGTTTGCATTCAAACTTTTTTTTTATACTTGCGATATGAATAATTAAAGCTTGTGATAGCAGATTAACTTCCCTTTAACTTTGTTGTTTATTCCCGACCACTGCTAGTTCCAAATTAATTTTCTTTTTCGTTTTAATATACGATACAATATTCATTTTGTTGGTTGGATACGTACACTTTCACCTTGTTGGCGAGGGTTCGATTCTCCATCTGATCCCCTACCTATTTCCCTTTCCCAACCCCAATGTAAAGTGCAATAACATCACAATTTTGGCAAATAACTTCAGTGCAATAAGCAAGGCTCATAGAAAAAAGATAGAAGCTAATTAAATACTCCCTCTGTTCACTTTAAGTTGTCAAGTATTTTAAAAATAAATTTTTATTTTTACTTATCACTTTTCACATTTGAGTTTTTCTGTTTTCTCCCTTAGCATTAGTTACTCATTCTAAATCATTTTCTAAATTCATTAAGATTATACACCAACTAATATGAGTATCATGATAATTTATGCACTTTATTTATTATTTTTTAATGGACATGCAAAGTCCAAAATGAACAAGTAAAAGTGAACAGAGGCAACAGTAAATAGATGAGATTTCAACTCATCTTTCACTAACATTAATGCCATTGCTCAAAAGCCAACCCATTGTGGTAAATAATTAATGAAGACTACAAATTGATTAAATAAGAACTTACATTTATTCGCAGGTATTCGAGACATCTATAGTTTAGGAGACATTAATTATGCTTACTGGCACGGCCAAGAGATTTGATTCTTCACTTGTTGGTGTCACATGAATCATTCGAAGAGTATTAGTACTAGAACTCGTGTGATACACGAATAATATTAAAGAATATTAAATTCGGTAAATTAGTTATGATCTAATTTATTTGATTACACTAGATCATATTGTTTAACCAAATTTTAATTGCTATCTTAATTTTTAACGCAATGTGGGGATAACAAACTTTCTATGAAATAAAGGATATGAATCATATACTCATTGAATAACTTATTTGTTCCTTATTTTTTTATATCATTTCATCAAGTGGAGTACTTAGTAGTAGGTGAAACTTTTTTCATTTTTTAGTCTATTCCAAAACTTTGATTTTGAACGTTCTCTCTCCAAGACCCACCTCACCCCTTTCTCTCTCTTCGATTCCAATCGACAAGCCCACAGCAGGGCACCAGCCAAGCGCCGGCAACCACCATCCAAGTAGGTCTTTTCCTCCTCCCCTCTCTCATCTTCTCTCTCTTCTTTTTCTTTTTTTTTTCTTGCTTTTCTTCTCTCCCCTTTGTTTACCTTGACAATGGTACTGGCAATTAAATTTGATTTTGTGGTTCTAAAAATATGTAATTTATTCCAATATTTATTGTTAGACGAATGATGCTAAGAGCAAGTTGTTGAATCAAGTCACTGCATGGTTTTGAAGATTGACAAATGTCAACCCAGTTGAACCAGGTCCATCAGGGCAAACATAGTCAAACAGATCCATTGGCACGAGAAGCGTCTATGCATAGGAGATAAACACTATCTGGGAACTAAGAAGTTATCTCCTAAGCGAAAAGGTTGCAAATTGATAAGAATATGGAGTTCGATTTCAGGTAGGACAAAATCAAGATCAAGGAAGTTGAGATAAACTCAAATCGAGATCAAGGAAGTTGAGATAAACTCAAACTCCTCCACCAAGGAAGAGTTGCATTAGAACTGAACAACAACATCTCAACTACTGACTTCATAAAATGTTGAAGCATTCCTGCTGAAGAATTAACGCACAAACACAGAAGTGAAACAAGAGCTAAAAGCAAAATTACCAAAGCAATTTTGCAAGCAGAATCCTTGCGCGACACAAAAGCTACTTGAACCAGCTAGAAGACCCAGTTCCATCTGTTGTCTTTTGAGTCTAGTTGTTTGTAGTAGGTAATTACATATTGTATCTTTCAGCTTTATCTAGAAGCAATTGTAATAGGTACACACTGTTCAAGTTAGAGTTAACTTGAAGTTTGTCGCAAATAGCTAGAGGCTAGTTTGCCACAAAGGGATTAGAGTTAGTCCTTAGGTTTACAAAAGAGTTTATTTT
>ML397088.1:17935-42603 GCA_005239525.1 Nicotiana knightiana
CCCCCCGTGTGGTATTGACGTACAAAACATCAATTGGTATCAGAGAAGGCTATCCTCGAAAAGGCTAACACCTTGGAAAAGATCAAAATGAGTGTACCACCTGGAAATTGGGAGGGTCAATCAACTGCAAGGCCACCACTCTTTAATGGCCAGTATTACTCCTGGTGGAAGAACATGATGAAGGATCCTTTGATTGGAGAAGACTATGAACTTTGGGACATAGTCACTAATGGTCCTCTAGCAACCACGAAGAAGACTGCTGAAGGAGTAGATGTACCAAAAACCAGAGTTGACTGCACTGCTGAGGATCTGAAGAAATGGGAGAAAAATGCTAAGGCCAAAAAATGGCTAGTTNACTTTGATATAGTGGAGAGTTTGGGAAAATCCTACTGGGAAGTAGGTTGTGGTTTGTTCACCTTTGAGCCAGGCGTTTTTCACGTAAAAATTATTGTGTTCTTTAAATTCTGCAATTACTTTTTCGCAAACTGTAGAAGTTGGAACACCAAGAAGAACCAGGTTCTTCTATAGAGACTGCTCTCAAAAATTGGAAACCACACAAATTNTGGACTAGGTCCAGACGAGTATAGTAGGATTCAAAGTTGCACCACTGCCAAAGAAATTTGGGATACCATACAAGTAGCCCACGAAGGAACACCTCAAGTGAAAAGATCAAGAGGTACTCTAATATACTCCCAGTATGAAAACTTTATTATGAAAGAAGGAGAGACAATCCAAGAGATGTACACAAGGTTTACAACTCTGACAAATGAACTTAAGTCTCTTGGTAGAGTCATTCTTGAAGAGGACAGGGTAGAGAAGATCCTGACAAGGGTCTTACCAATTTCCTGGGAAAGTAAAATCACTGCTATCCAGGAATTCAAAAATATGGGAACCCTCAAATTGGACAAGCTAATTGGAAACCTTATTGCCTATGAACTTAGAAGGCAGACAATGAAAATGGATGCTCCAAAGAAGGAAAAAAGTCTAGCACTGAGAATCACTGAGGGAGCATATCTGGAGGAAGACGAGATGGACATAATTACCAAAGAATTCAGAAACTTTCTCATAAGGAATAAGGGCATCTCTAGAGGTGGAAACTACAACAAAGCAAAAGCTCCAGAGAGGCTATCTAACGAGGGATGCTAAAAGTGTGGAAAGACTGACTACCATATCAAGAATTGTCCTCAATGGGAAGTGGAATGGAAAAATGAGAGATTTGAAAGAAGAAACAGGAAAAAGGAATTGGTACAACCCATGAAAACCACAACAAAAGCTATGGTTGTTGCTTGGGGGGAAAGCTCAGATGAAGAATCAGAAGATGGTGAGAATGAAGAACAGGCGCTCATGGAAATTGGTGAATCTGATGAGGAATCATATGAAGAACCAGAGGTAATTATATACCATCTCAAAAATAAAATAAAGTTCCTGTCTAAAGAAAAACTCTCTGAGTTGATACTTGATTTCATGGATGATTCTGAAGAAACACCCAAAGAGAAAGAACAACTCTCTAAAGAGTGTGCAATGCTAAAAGAAAAATGCATGAACCTAGAAATCAGAGTAAGTGAATCTGAAAAGAAAAAAACATTGTCTTGATGAACCAGGTTCATCCACTTCAAACTAAGATTCTAGAGCTAAAATCTGCAAATTTAAAATTAAAGCTAGGAACTAGTAAAATGATTGTTGATCATTCTCATATCATGTTAGAATAAAATGTGGGAAAACTGAAAGATAAGATGTATACTAAGGATGAACAGATAAGGACACTTAAAGAAGAACTTGATAAAGTCAAACATGAATTAGATCGAACTTGTAAATGGAATAAATCTTCTGATGCCTTGACGTGGCTTCAAGAAAATCATAGTAGCAACTGGAGAGGAATTGACTTTGGGAGTCAATTTCCCAAGTGGGATCCCAAAAGCAATTATCTCACTCTCCCTGAGAATAAAATTTGCACCCACTGTGGTAAGACTGGTCATTACAAAATTGAGTGTACTGCAAAAGAGCAGGTCAGTCGAAGAAATGAGAGATTTGTTAAAAGAAAAAACTGGTAACCAAATTGGGGCACAAAAAGCTTAATTCATCCTTTCTCTGATAGAAAAGGATAGTTTGGGTTCTTAAGACTAACCCCTGATTTCTTTTTGTAGGTTCAAGTGAGAGGAAGCAACCAAATTTGGTACTTGAATAGTGGCTGCTCAAAACATATGACAGGGAACAAGGAACAGTTCCTTTCACTTGAAAACCTCAAAGGAGGAAATGTCTCCTTTGGAAATGGAAAGAAAGGTGAAATTATCGGGGTTGGTAAGGTAGGTAAGGATGACACACGTTCCATTGAACATGTGTACTTGATTGATGGCTTGAAATATAGCCTGATCAGTGTGTCACAATTGTGTGACAGAGGTAACCTAGTTTCTTTCACTTCCACAAAATGTTTTGTGATTAACCTGCTTACTGACAAGATTGTTTTGCAGGGAAAAAGAATGAATAACATCTATGTCATAGACTTGTCCACACTATCAGAAAATGAACTCACTTGCTTAAGTGTGTTGGACAGTGATCCCCTCCTTTGGCACAAAAGACTTGGTCACGCGAGTCTGAATCAGCTTAACAAATTAGTCTCGAAGGACTTAGTGGTAGGGATTCCTAACATTAAGTTCAAGGAAGACAAAGTTTGTGATGCATATGCAAGGGGGAATCATGTAAGATCCTCATTCAAAAGCAAGAAAATGGTCAGTACCACCAGGACGTTGGAACTGGTTCATATGGACTTATGTGGTCCTATGAGAACTCTGAGCAGAGGTGGTAAGAAATATGTAATGGTGCTAGTTGATGATTACTCAAGGTTCACTTGGACCTTATTTCTGACATCTAAAGATGAAGCATTTGATATGTTCACTTCATTTGTTAGAAAAACTCAAAAACAGTTAGGAAATCAACTAGCATCAATAAGATCTGATCATGGTACTGAATTTGAGAATGCAAAGTTTGCTGAATTCTGTGATGAACATGGTATAAATCACAACTTTTCTGCCCCTAGAACCCCACAGCAAAATGGGGTTGTTGAAAGAAAGAACAGAACTCTTGAAGATATGGCTAGAACCATGCTTCTTTCTAGCAAACTACCCCATAGCTTCTGGGCAGAAGCAATAAACACTGCATGCTACATAATAAATAGATGCATGACCAGACCACTGGTACAGAAAACTCCTTATGAATTACTCAAAGGGAGAAATCCCAACATATCACACCTTAGGGCTTTTGGATGCAAGTGCTTTATGCACAACAATGGCAAAGATTCCCTAGGTAAATTTTATCCCAGAAGTAATGAGGGAGTATTCTTGGGATATTCATCACATAGCAAAGCTTATAAAGTATATAACAAAAGAACTATGTGTGTAGAGGAGAGTGTGCATGTTGTTTTTGATGAAACTAACACTCTTGCTGAGAGCCGGGAACCAGAAGATGAGGAGCTTGGACCGGTCAGAAGCAGTGAACAAATTAAATAAATTATGGAAGATGGAACAGGTGATGGACCAGGTCCAACTACCTCAAGCAACATGAAAGGGGGAACTCAACAGCAAATCACTCTAGACCTTGGCCCTGATCCTGCTCCATAACAACAAGACACCATGCGATCATCTAGAAGTGAACAATTGGTGCTCAAACCACACAGATTTCAAAACTCTCATCCTCTTGAGAACACCGTAACAGATGTGACATCCGGAATCAAAATAAGATCCTCCTTGAATAATCTGTGTGCGTTTGATGCCTTTCTATCCTTGATCGAACCAAAGAACATTGATGAAGCCTTACAGGATGCTGACTAGGTAAATACCATGCAAGAAGAGCTAAATCAATTTGAAAGAAGTCAAGTATGACACTTGGTACCCAGACCATTAGACAGATCAGTGATTGGCACAAAGTGGGTCTTCAGGAACAAACTCGATGAGGATGGAACTGTTACAAGAAACAAGGCCAGACTGGTTGGCCAAGGATATAGTCAAGAAGAGGGAATTGACTATGATGAGACCTTTGCTCCTGTGGCAAGACTGGAGGCAATCAGAGTTCTTATAGAATTTGTTGCACACATGGAATTCACTCTCCATCAGATGGATGTAAAGAGTGCTTTCCTCAATGGCTATCTAAAGGAAGAAGTATTTGTCAAACAGCCTCCAGGTTTTGAAAGCAAGGAGACACCTGACCATGTATACAAACTTGACAAGGCCTTGTATGGACTCAAACAAGNTTTGTCAAACAGCCTCCAGGGTTTGAAAGAAAGGAGACACCTGACCATGTATACAAACTTGACAAGGCCTTGTATGGACTCAAATAAGCACCAAGAGCATGGTATGAGCGGCTATCAAAATTCCTGCTAGAACATGGATACAAACGAGGTAAAATTGACAGTACCTTGTTCTTAAAGGAAAAAGGTAAGGATCTCCTGGTTGTGCAAATATATGTGGATGATATCATATTTGGGGCAACTTCTGACAAATTGAGTAAGGAATTTGCTAAACTTATGGGGAGTGAGTTTGAGATGAGTATGATGGGTGAGCTAAACTTCTTTTTAGGCTTGCAAATCAAGCAAAACTCAAATGGAACAATGATCCATCAACAAAAATATGTGAAAGAATTGCTCAAAAGATTTAAAATGGAAGACTCAAAAGAAATTGACACCCCTATAGTCACAGCTACAAAATTAGATGTGGATGAACCTGGTTCATACGTTGATCAAAAACTATACAAAGGGATGATTGGGTCCTTATTATATCTCACTGCCAGCAGACCTGATATTGTGTTCAGTGTAGGACTGTGTGCGAGATTTCAGGCAAATCCAAAGGAGTCCCATCTAACTGCAGTGAAGAGNAATTATGCAGGTTTTTTGGTTGACAGGAAAAGTACTTCAGGCATGGCTCACTTTTTGGGCTCTTGTCTTGTGTCTTAGGCAACCAAGAAACAAAACTCAGTAGCCCTGTCTACTGTTAAGGCTGAATATGTAGTTGCAGCCTCATGTTGTGCTCAGTTTCTATGGATCAAGCAACAACTCATGGATTTTGGTATAGAGGTTGGATGCATTCCTATTTTCTATGACAACACTAGTGCAATTAGCATGAAGAATAACCTGGTTCATCATAAGAGAACCAAGCACATAGATGTCAGACACCATTTCCTAAGAGATAACTATGAAAAAGGAATGATCTCAATCGAATTCTATGCTACTGACAAACAAATTACAGATATCTTCACTAAGGCACTAAGTAGGGAGCATTTTGAGAGAAACAGTCTAGAATTAGGGATGATTAAGATCACCTAATTGAAAAACAAAAAAGATTTTTTTTGGCTAGAAACACTAAAATAGGTAGCTAACCAGACTAATCATTGCTTAGTATCATGACTTTACTGTCATACTCTTTTGCCATGTATTAATATGATTCCCTGAATACTAATGATGTTTTTCTATCTTTGTAAATTGAGGCAAATTAAAGACTATAGCACGATGAACCTGGTTCATCGCTGCTGGTTCATCTAACTGACAAGGTACATGCTCATCACCATACACTTATCTAAATAATTATAATCACACATGAGCAGGACTCTATCTATATTTTCTTCATTTCAAATTCTCAGTACTTATCCCAAAATAAACCCGTTTCAAAGAGTCTCATCGAACCTTAATTAGCCTAGATTTATGGAGTTATAACAGTCTAATCACTGACACTCCTGCAGCGATTAGACTCCCACTTGACCAAGAATTATGTCTGTTGTAGAATTAATAGCCACATCTTTAAAAGACCATCATTACCTCCCCTCTTCAAAAGCATAACCGTCGAACCAAGTTCATCATTCCTCTCATACCAAAGTGATCAACATTCTTCTCTCCCCAAATCTTCATAACAATGTCTGCTTCACCACCCCCTGCTTCATCTTCATCAACCACCCCTGATTACGGGGTCGGTCTTCAAGACACTGGTTCTAATTCTCCATCGATACACAACTCACATTCTCCAACCAGGTCTTCGACCCCCCAAAACCCTCCAGTTCCTGAACCTATTCCTGAACCTATCCCTGAATCCACTCCTTCACCCAAATCAGTCGCAGTCGTTACACCTAGCCCCACTCCATCCCCCAGAAAACGTAGAGTAAAGATGTTGGCCAGGAAAACAGTTGCCTCTGGTTCTCATGCCACAAAATTAAATGAAATACTTCAAGCCAGCAAGGTCCAAGACCCTGAATCTTCCAGTGAGTCCTTCAAATCTGCAAATAAGGATGAAGCACCGGGTTCATCTGACACTGAAAAGGGAAATCTTGAAGTTGGGTCTGCAACTGAAATGGCTGAAAACAGGTTTATCTTGATTGGGTCAATAGTGGATGTAGATGTACTGGCTACGCGAAGAAAAGTTGGGAAAAATATAAACATTGAGAGAGAGGGAGAATGGAGTTCAGAAAGGGGATCTGGGAAGGAAGGTGCCACTCTGGCTATTGATGGCCCCGCTCCTGTGACTGCCACACCCTCAACAGTTGCAAAAAGGACCAGGTCTGAGTCAAAGAAAGCAAAGATTGTTGATGATGAGGAATGGAGTGGAGAAGAAGAGGAAGTGTCTGGTGAGGAGACTGACCAACTCATAATGTTTGGTAAGCGTATTATCTTAAAGGGGAAGCTGTTTAGAGACCTTGAGGAGTCAGGGATGATTTTCCTGTTGGATACCTTAGATGTGAAAGGGTGGAAGGACATGGTTCTTCACCTTGAGGGAAGGCTGGCTAGGAATGAGTTGGTTGAATTTATGGCCAACACAATTGTCAAAGATGACAGGGTATCCTCCAAGGTTCAAGGGGTTGAGATTTCGTTTGATGCAAAGGAGTTTGGGGAAATGCTGCATATCCCTTCTGGGGGTTATGATGATTACACAAGGCAAAGCTGGCCTAATCTGGATGATTTTCCCTCAGCTCTTCGAATCACCAGGTTTTTCTGTGAGAATGAGCAAGAACTGGAGCCCCGGGCAATGTTTAAGAGTGACATGAGGCCTCAGCACAAACTGTTCTTTGAGTTTGTGATAAAATTTCTGCTGCCTAGGTAAGAGCGAAGGCACATTGCCAGCTACATGGATCTCACGCTCATGGAGTATTTGTACAGGGGTAAACAGATCAATTAGCCTGCCTTCATCATCCAGCTCTTGGATAGGGTTATGAATGGAGCCAAGGCACATGCTATACCTTATAGGTTTATCATGACTGCTGTGCTTGCTCACTTCAAGGTTCCATTGAAGAATGCTGAAATGGCTACTACTAAGGACTACTTTAGGAAGAATACGCTACTGACCTGTGACTACACTATTAATATTCCTGAGGATGAACCTGGTTCATCTAGGAAACAACCTGTTAATAGCAAGGTCAGGACACTTGTGCAGGACGGTGAGATCAAGGATGCGGAGATCCTTCGTTTGGAATCTCGCCTTATTGAGGTTAAAGCTGAGCGGGATGCTCTCAAAGCTGAATTAGCCAAAGAAAAGGAGAATAATGCGGGTGTTATTAATCAAATGATCTCCCTTCTTCAAGCCAAGACCACAACCTCTTCTTCCCCTTCCCACCCTTAGGAGTCCAGTGCTGCTTTTGAAAATTTCAAAGATTTTTGTGATATTTATAACCTAATGAACCTGGTCTCTCTATGATGAATGCTTAAATCTATAAAAAGTGTCTATGTTGGTTTGAAGTATGTACAGGGTTAAGCACAGAGTTTGTCATCATCAAAAAGGGAGAATTTGTTGAATCAAGTCACTGTATAGTTTTGAAGATTGACAAATGTCAACCCACTTGAACCATGTCCATCAGGGCAAACATAGTCAAACAGACCCATTGGCACGAGAAGCGTCCATGCACAGGATATAAACATTATCTGGGAGCTAAGAAGTTATCTCCTAAGCGAAAAGGTTGCAAATTGATAAGAAGATGGAGTTCGATTTCAGGTAGGACAGAATCAAGATCAAGGAAGTTGAGATAAACTCAAATCGAGATCAAGGAAGTTGAGATAAACTCAAACTCCTCCACCAAGGAAGAGTTGCATTAGAACTGAACAACAACATCTCAACTACTGACTTTATAAAATGTTGAAGCATTCCTGCTGAAGAATTAACGCACAAACACAGAAGTGAAATAAGAACTGAAAGCAAAATTATCAAAGCAATTTTGCAAGCAAAATCCTTGTGCGACACAAAAGCTACTTGAACCAGCTAGAAGAACCAGTTACATCTGTTGTCTTTTGAGTCTAGTTGTTTGTAGTAGGTGATTACATATTGTATCTTTCAGCTTTATCTAGAAGCAACTGTAATAGGTACACACTGTTGAAGTTAGAGTTAGCTTGAAGTTTGTCGCAAATAGCTAGAGGCTAGTTTGCCACAAAGGGATTAGAATTAGTCCTTAGGTTTACAAAAGAGTTTATTTTGTAAATGTTGTTTGGCTCTTTGATATAGTGGAGAGTTTGGGAAAATCCTACTAGGAAGTAGGTCGTGGTTTTTTCACCTTTGAGCCAGGTGTTTTCCACGTAAAAATTGTTGTGTTCTTTAAATTCTGCAATTACTTTTCTGCAAGCTGTAGAAGTTGGAACACCAGGAAGAACCAGGTTCTTCTATAGAGACTCTGCAATTACTTTTCTGCAAACTGTAGAAGTTGGAACACCAGGTTCTTCTACAGAGACTGCACTCGAAAATTGGACACCACACAAATCACCCCCCCTCTTGTGTGGTATTGACGTACAAAATATCACAAGTAAGTAAATAAAGTATGCAAACCAAGATTATCACAAGGCCAAGGCCTCGAGCTCGCTTGAACAAGGGCCTCGAGGTCGATCTAAGTCAGTTGTTAGTAGGCGATCGATGAAGAAACAACAGAATTGGGGCCTCGGGATAGCCTTTAATGGTGAATAATGAGAAATTGTTGAGCATACTTAGATAAGAAAAGCAGAGAATGTTATCTGATATTTAATATTCATCTCTCTTACAAAATGACAAGGGTCCCCTTTATATATGAGGGAGGAATCCCAAAATAGTACATGTATAATTATGACAAGGTAATGCTAATGGTACAGCTATTTAATGGCTCAGTACGGACTTGTACTATTCTTGCAGACTTGGACAACTCTAACAACATGCCCTTGGGAATTTCCTGCATTTCCATGACGGTCATTGATTTGTACTGCACCGAGTTCGAGCACATGGAACCTTCGATATGCTCCCTCAAGTAGGGTAGTGCATTCGATTTATCGATTTGATTTTGACCCTTATCGATTATTGATTTGTACATATGCTTATCATTATCGTTTCAGTAAGGTTTCGATTTTTTTTATTTCGATTTATCGATTCGGTTATCGATTACACCAATAAGAAAATTTGCGGATTCCACGGAAAGTATATCGCTATAAACACGCCTAACTAATATGGAAAAAAAGATGCTAAATAAGACGAACACCGTTTATAATATAAAAATTGTGTCAACAAGAAAATGCAACGAAACTAAAGTAAGGGATCAAATGTATGCCACAAACACTCCAACGGTATGAAAAAAATTATTCTTCTGTTCACCGAAACAAAAAAAAAGTGTGTTCACCGAAAAAATCATTTTATTAAATAATTCTGTATTGTAATCCCATGTCATTCGCTTCTGTTGTTCTATTACCTTGTTGTTGATATAGTTTTGCTTCCTTTTTACTGTTCGTTGAGCTGATGGTCTATCAAAAATAGCATCTCTGCCTCACACAAGATAGTGATCAGGTATGGGTACACATTTATCCTCCCTAAACCCTACTTTTATTAATATTATTATACTGGGATGTTGGTGGTGTATTATATCCCCACATTATAAGATTAGTATAATTTGTTTGCAAATCAAACGATATCCTAAAAGCACAAACAACAGGCAGAAATATAATAACATAAAAGTAGATAAACCTACCTTGATTCTTCAGTCGGAATGTGATTCCAGTATCTCCGATCATCGATACCAGTAATGGTCATTCCTTTTAAAGAAATCACCAAGCAAACTCCTCCATTATTCATGTCAATCCACATTTCCTGTAGTTATCCAATTTTTTTCATTTGAAATAATCAAAACTCAAACCCATAAAAATGAAAAAAGAACTCATTAATTCAAACAAACAAACCTTTGTGCCACCATCAAAAGAATTGGTCTTGGAAATACTAGAAATGATATCCTTTTTATACATTCTGGCAACGTTCATGCCCAGTATATCCTCAAGTAAATATCTATAATTTGACGGCAAAAGCGGCGCTGAAGAATGGGTAGAAAAATAATAGGGTTAGGGATTTAGGGTAAAGGAAAGGGTATTATAGAATAAGGGTATATTTGTCTTTTTTAGTATATCTTATCGATTTATCGATAAATCGATAACTGAAAAGGACAAAATCAAAATCAAAATCAAAATCTATAACTCGATAAGGAAAATTTTGAAATCGAAATCGATAAATCGATAAACCGATATCGATAAACTAATAAAAAATAATCGATTCAATTTATCGATAAACCGATTCGAATGCACACCCCTACCCTCTAGGGATGCACCTCGGGTCCAAGCTTCGAGCTCTGTCCTGAGCTTCTCGAGGTCGGGCGCGGAATGCCACAGTGGCCTCAAAATCGGACTCTCTGATTTTGGCCGTATACAGATAGTCCCCGCGTTTCTTAGAATGAAATGATAAGAAACGGTCTTGAATTCTTGCCTCTTCGGTTTCCCCACTATGATGTAAGCCACGTGAGATCATTAAATGATGTGACAGAAAGGTTGTACAGAGGTCTTTGTCACGTTTCTCAAAAATCCCACAAACCACCATTGGTCGCCCTTCCGACTCCTCCAATACACTTTACGTGACTCTTATAAATACTTCAATTCCCTATCTTTTAAACTTTTACAACATCTTCAAACCTTCAAGTCTTTGCTAACAGTTTCCTATCTTCAACCTTCTTCTGTGTTCATCTTTTCATCAGCTTACTTTGAAACTTTACTATAACCATGGCCAAAACTTCCAAAACGGTCCCTCAAAAAGAGGAAGCCCCTACTTCGTCATGCTCGTCTAAGAGAAAAACAAAAGCACCTCCCCGCATTGAGGAGTGCATTCCTGGGCCCTTCGAGACATCCTCCGATCTCAAAATTGATAAACCTCCTTCGGTACCGGGCCGATGTGAGCCCGTGTCTCGGTACATAAGTTTAGTAACTGATTCAAAGAAGGTAAAGATAGATTGCCGCTGGGGGGAGGCGGTGCAAGTGGAAATCCCTTCATCGGAAGAAAGTATAATTACACACAAAGCTGGTTTCCTCAGCGTATATACGTACCCTTTTACCTTAGGTCCCATAGACTCTTCTTCTCCACCGATAGACCCGGTGATCCTCGATTTTTGCCGTCAATATCGAGTTACGCTTGGTCAAATTCATCCTTCTTTCTGGAGAATTATCTATTTGATCAGACATTTCTCTAACATGGTCGAGGGGATGTCTTTTACCCTCGATCATCTGATTAGATTGTACCGCCCTCGTCTCTATCGATGGGGGCTAGTAAAGCTGCAGCGCCGAGCCACCAAAGCATTCTTTACCTATATTGATGAATATAAAGACCGGGCGTGGATGAGCTGGTTTGTTCAAGTCAGGACCTTGAACCTCATCCCTGTCGAGCAGATGCCATTCCCTGAGGAGTGGAATATGATACGTAAGTATCACTACACTGAGCATGTTTCATCATCTGGATGCCTTCTTTTTCTCCTTTTGAACTAATCCCTTTTTTTTAATTGATTCTCTTCTGATCGTATAGCCACAGAGTGGTTCCCCAGCGCGGTCATGGACCTATCGGACTAGGTTAAACTATTGGATTCCACCTCCTTGTATGATAAGCGCGTTTGGCATCATTTGGCCAAGACGCGATGGAAAGGCAAAAATCATGGTACTCCCTTACCACTTTCACTTCCAAGTTCCTTATGAGTAGATTTCTTAGTGATATGTTTGATATTTTATGCTTGTGCAGGCCTCAGGGAAGCCGTTTCAATGAGACCGCCTCCCCCTGGAAAAGAAGAGATCCAAAGACTTGCTAAGGACAAAAAAAGAAAGAAGGAGGTGACGACGGAGTCCCCGTAACCCAAGAGAGCTAAGGCTCGAAATCCAAAAACTGATCCTACGGTCTTAACTTCGGCAGCTGCGGACAATCTTCGTGTTGAAACGAAGATGATGACAGTCGCCCACTGGTGCATAGGGCAAGACGAAGCGCTGATACTTCGAAGGTTGCTGGTCAGAAGACTGCTAAGTTGGAGGTGGTCGATGCGGCCCCACCTCGTATTGAGGAGGCCCTCGAGGAGGGTTTAGATGCAGTCCCCGAGCCAACCGTTGGACAGGATACAACTTGTGCCGGCGAACACTTAGTTGGCGAATTCGGAAGCTCTAGTCCTGAGACTCTTCGAGGACGTGAGGAAGCCCCGATAGAGGTTGATGTTATGGGCGATCTTCAATCGGGCCCATCATTCTCACCAGGGAAAATACGGGATGCCCAGAACAGGGAAGCTTCCGGTGCAGGGGCCTCCTAGGGGGAGGATGATTTATTTAGAGATTACTTTGCCGGCATCAAGGAGGGTGCTGATCTCGATTCCCCCGTTATTATCAAGGAGGATGAGAGACTCCAAAAATAGGTGATTTTTTCTTTGACACAACCTTCGTGCTTTGAGTTTTGTCCCTTGTCCTTATAACTTCTTTCCCTTGCGTTGTAGGTCACGAAGCTGTCCAGGCCTTCTCCAAGTTACGAGATGAGCTAGCTCATCGTGAGGAGGAGTTTGATAAGCTCACATCGGAGTCGAATGAGCTGAAGGCTTCGTATGGACGAAAGGAAGAGGAGTTGATTGACTCTCGGGAAAGCTCGGAGAAGGCGCTCCAGGAGCGGGCCAACTTCATCGAGCAGGTAGTTTGGTATTCACAAGCTCACCTTTTATTTTCATGACTTGGTGTTTATTACCTTGACTCGGCATGTGCAGATTGAGCAAAAGGATGCCCTAGCGGGGCAGCTTCGGGAAGAGGTCGCGGCCAAAAATGCCAAGATCCTTGAGCTGAAGTGGCACAAGGATAGCATGGCCTCGGAGAGGGATGCTCTTCGGGAGGAGCTGACCTCGACTCAGAGTCTTCGAGGTGCCCAAGAGGAGACTCACAAATTTAAGGTGCTTCATGCTGAGTCGACTGTCGAATTGTCCACGTCCAAGTCTGAAGTTGATGCACTCATATTCTCGTATCGGGAAGATGTTGCGGCAGCCAATACTCGAGCCAGGGAAATATCTGAAGAGGCCGAGCTCAAATTGCCTTGCATCGTTGCACATGCCCGTTTGGAAGCTCGGAGGCAGACCTTTGAGGAAGTGCATGCCAAGGGTTTTGATACCTCTGCCGAGATCGAAGAAGCCAAGGCCTTGGAAGAGGAATCGGCAGTTCTGACTAATTCGGACGAGGGCTCTGCAAGCGACTCGGGAAGTAGCGAGGATGAAGAATAGAACACTTTGCTCTTTTTACTTCTTTTCTTTTATATGTGGGCTTCGCGAGGGAGTCTTGTAAATGCACCTTCGTAAATATATTTTTGGAATGCAAAGGATTTTCTTATTTAATGTCTTCAAAGTTTTGCCTCTTAGTGTTCATGCAAAAGTTGAGCTTGAATTTTGATTTAACCCCTTCGAGCTTGGTCTCGGAGTAACAGAGACCCTTGATACCGGGCCACTTTGATTTCGACCGCAGGTATTTCCCTGGGTTGGGTCGGTAAGGAATCGATTTGACTTCTCGATCCCTCGAATGATGTATGATAACGTCATTCTTATGACATGACCGTGAAGTGACCAAGTTGGCCCCGTCAGTATAGTTCCCAAAAAGTCATAATTGCTTGTCAGAGCTGATTGGCGACCAAAGTTAATAAATAGTCGTCGCTCTTCTTATATATATTCGCCTTTCCTTTTATTGAGGGCTTTGCTGCTTTGTGTGACTAACATTCTCTATAGAGTTCCCTTTGTTGCACCAGTCCTTCCGCCATCTTAGTTTAAAGCTTTCGCCCGAGTTTTCATCTTCTTTTTTGCTTTGAAGGAGTTATGGCTACTATGTCTACATCCGCTCATCAGAAATAAAGAAGTCCCTCCTCTGCATCCCGCCCGGCCGATGGTACACCGCTGGCGTTTGGTGAGCTAACCTCGAACTGTTTTGTCTCGATGAAAGACTTTATGATAGAAATACCTCTCAACGTTCCGGGCCATCGAGAACATGCATCGAGGTTCATTCGATCAATAGAAGAGAGACACCTCGAAGCTGTGAGGAAAGACTACGGATGGGGAGAAGAGGTGATGTTGCAGGTACCCTCCCGGGAGGAAGATATTATGGCCCATGTAGAGGGGTTTTTGAACGTGTATACGTACCCTTTTACGGTGGGCCCTCTCGACCGACTCGTGCTCGAGTTCTGTCAAAGATATCGAGTTACTTTGGCCCAGATCCATCCGTGTTTCTGGCGGATTGTGCTGATGATGAGGTTTTTCGCCAAAAAGGCTGAGCTTGAGTTCACTCTTAGTCACCTCATTAGATTGTATCGGCCTTTACATTATAGAGGTCTAATTACACTGTGACGCCGATCCACCAAGCCCTTTATTTCCAGTGATGATGAGGACAGGGATCAAGGGTGGATGAGTCGATTTGTTCGTGTGAGGACTGTTGATATCATTCCAGCGGAGTTCCTGCCCTTTCTCGAGAAATGGAATTTCAAATGTGAGTAACGTGTCGTACTTTATTATTTTTGTTCTCAGTGGAGGTAGACTTCGTAAGAACGTTTTCTTTCCTTCTCCGCAGCGATCCCGTGGATGCCAAATGAGGTCCCCGATCTTGCGGGCTGGGTTCGCAAACTGGCGGCCTCTTCTACTTATGATGAGCGCAAGTGGCAAGATTTGTCGAAGGGCAAATGGGAGACGAAACACCACGGTATGTGATGTGTGGTTGCTTTTTTTTTTAGGAATACTTTCCTTTATGTGTATCAATCCCATTATCGCAGGTATCGGCAAGTTCTCCGAGATGAGATTGTGCCCTTTCGGGGAGGAGGAAGGACCATCGGCTTCGGAGCCGAGGAAGTATAACAAGCGGAAGGGATCCTCGAGGGACGAGGATATTCATAGTGAAGTGGTGCCTGCCCAGAGGCGTAAAGAAGATGCAACCACTGGGGAAGATCTTATATTCATCGTCCGATACACGAACGGTAATGTAATCGAAAGGGATGGCTCTACTTCGACAGCTCGAACTGAGAAATCTCCCGAGGTTGTTAAGCTTGTAGGACCCGAGGCCTCTAGCCTCGAAGGAAAAGTTCCTCAAGAGGGAAGGAGCGAATGTCCTTTACCACCATTTTCTTCTCCCTTCAAAGGTACTTCGAGGGATGCTCGGGGTCGGGGGCCGCCTAAATCAAGCGGAGTCTCTAGTGATCACATCCCCTTTCAGGGTGGTTCAACTAGGGGCAATGAGACTAGACCAGTAGACGCGCACTCGACTTTCGAGGAGGCTCAGCGGCTCTGTTCTGTGGTGATCTTTGGTTACCTTTTGGCCTTTTCAGCTTCGTACTTTCATCCTTTTAACTGAACTTTCTTTTCCACAGGCCTTCGACAAACTCAAGTCTGAGCTACTTCTCTGTGAGGCTAGGTTGCGGAAAGCCTTGAACGGGGAGAAATCTCTCAGGCTTCTTTTGATAAGAAGACAAGGGAGCTGATACACCTTCGATCGGAGTTGAATAGAAGTCATGATTACGAAGGCAACCTCGAGAAACAGGTAACCTTTATCTTAATCGAATACATGCTTCTTCTCCTATCTTCGGAAACTAACGTTTCGGTATCTCAGTTGTAGAGAAAGACAAAGAAGCTGGAACGCCTTCGGGGTGAGGTCAACTAGGTTGATTCTGAATGCAATGAGTTGAAGGTACAAATAGATTTTCATGTTTCGGCCAAAAGGAACGCTTTGGCTAAGGTCTCCTCCCTCGAGATATGACTTCGTAGTGCTCTAGAAAGCAACTCGGTCCAGACTAGCAGGATTGCTAAGCTTGAAACAGATCTTTTGAAGATGAAGGCCGAAGTCGTAGAGGCTCGAGACGAAGCTGAAGAGGCCCGAGTAAAGGCTGATAGGAGGGCGGCTGTCTACTTAAAGGATGCAACTGACGCTCGGATGAAGTTGTGGGGGGCTTTCGATCGAGAGAGATGAAGCAATGAATATTCCCGCTGTAGATCCCAGAGGGAGACCCTCGAGGAGATTCATGATACGGGCTTTGATCTCTCGGAAGAGATAGAGCAGGCTAAGGCAGACGAGATTAATGCCAAGTTCTTCCTCTCTACCGACGATGAAGCCGATGTTGAAGATGGAGAGGAAAGAGCTGGCGAGGATTCTAGGCCCGAGGGGGTTGATGAAGGCAAAGTCCCCGAGGGGGAGAAGATGAAGTCCCCGATAATAACGATAGACTAGGTCTCAAAAAGGCTCCCTGTGGGAGTGTTGTCAATGTACCTTAGTACCATCATTTATATAAAGATATCTTTCGTTTTGTCTTCGTCTCTGCTTTTGTGGTTTTAATTTTTATGCTTGCCGTTGAGGTCTTATAAGCTTGATTTTGCCTCATCAAGGTCTTTCGATTAGTCCCCGAGCGATATGACCTCGGCCTTCATATCGAGGGTATGCCCTTTTTAGAGGTCTTGTAAGTTCGATATTATGGCCTTGGCCTTGATATCGGGGTTGTGCCCTTTTAAGGTTTTTCAAGTGCGGTGTTGCCTCGTCGAGGTCTTAGAAATCGTCCCTTAGGCTTTTTAGGCCGGCCCTTAGTCTCTTACGCATTGTCCCTTAGGCTCTTTATGTTGGCCTTGAGGCTCTTTAGGCTGGCCCTTAGGCTCTTACGCATTGGCCCTTAGGCTCTTTAGATTGGGTCGATGCGACCTTTAGTATGGCTATAGTTTTCCCTTATTTTGGCTAAAGACTTTTGAAGTTTTGATTAGGCCTTGGCATGTTTTGTGTTCATCTGACCCTTCGAGGGCTCAAACGAGAACCCCGATTATGAGTCAATATGTGACGATGGTTGGGTACCTCGGGAGGTCCTCTTGAAGGCTGATTTTCGAAGCCTTTTCACTGAAGGCTGACTGTTTCGAAGCCTTTTCACTGAAGGATGATTGTTTCGAAGCCTTTTTACTGAAGGCTGATCATTTTTGAAGCCTTTTTATTATTTAGAGCTGATATGATCGAAGCTCTTTTTCTTATGCCGAGGTTAGCTTGATTAACCGGCTCTTTTCGAAGTATTTACAAAGTATTTGAAGGCCTTTAGTTTTATGGCGGCAGTCGGACATCTCCGAGCCGCGTTAATTTGGCTGGAGCCTTTTCGACATGACCGTAGTCTTTAGTCCCGGGTGAGATAGCCTCGGTGTCTATATCGAGGGTATACCTTTTTAGGGGTCTTACAAGTTCGAATATATAGCCTGGGCCTTAATATCGGGGTTATGCCTTTTTAGGGTCTCATGAATTTGCGCATGCCTCGTTGAGGTCTTACAGATTCGATGTTGCCTCGTTGAGGGCTTACGAGCTTGAGGTTGCCTCATTGATGGCTTACGAGCTCGGGGTTTCCTCATTGAGGGCTTATGAATTTGAGGTTATATGGTTCGGTGAGCTGACTGTTGATGACAGTCCCCGAGTGTTCGAGAGTTTTTGGCCGTGGAGCCGTTTCTTGTAAAAATAGCAAACTTCTTTGAGGTATGAAGTATTTTTATGATAAAAGATACTCCTTCGATTACTTTATACAAGCGTACATGTTTTCTCCATCGAGAGTTCTATTATTCTACGCGGACACGGTTCATTCGACCATTTGGCTCGATACAACATTCTCATGTCGAGACCCTCTTTGGCATATTTCGATTTCCTTGAGGAGGTGACCTCCAGGGGGGATGCCCCCTAGTATTTGAGGTTGATTTGAGAAGAAGCGTTAAATACTTGTGTAGTTCTCCTTAGGTAGCATATAGATGTTGCCTCGTTAAAAACCAGATCTAAGGAAAAAAGAGCGCAACGCGTGCTTTAAAACCCAAGGTCTTGGAGCTGGAGGGTGCGTTGATTCCTTCCGATCGAACTCCTACAATGGGTTAGTATAAAACATAAATGAAAAGGGGGAGGGTTGTACCTTAGTAGTGATAGCATTTGAACCTTGATATGTTTAAATTGCTTGTTCTGAGGACGCGGCACAGTCCTTTATTTACTCATTTGGTTGTAGTTGAGAATGTAAGTTATGGCCGCTACATGGATGTTTGCTTGTCCTTTGGCTCCTTCGACGTAGAAGGCATAGATGCCGGTGCCACATCATGCACCGCGAACATCTCTCTCGTTGCATGCTGCTCCCGCATACTGTTTTTACTCCGTCCTTTGTTGGAAACTTCATCATTTGATGAAGGGTTGACGACACCGCTCTCATACTGCGTATCCATGGCCTACTGAGTAAGGCATTGTATCTAATGTCACATTCGATGACCTGAAACTTGGTGTCTTGAATTGTACCTGCCACGTTGACAGGGAGGATGATTTCCCCTTTGGTCGTTTCGCTCGCCATACTGAATCCAATGAGGACACGAGAGGCGGGTACTATCTGATCAAGCAGTCTGAGCTGCTCTACCACCCTTGACCTGATTATGTTGACCGAGCTACCTGGGTCCACGAGCACACGTGTAATTTGAAATTTATTCACAAAAAAAGAAATTACCAATGCGTCATTATGAGTCTGAGACAAGGTTTCGATGTCTTCTTAGCTGAATGAAAGAGCATCTTTTGGTATGTAGCTTCGAGTTTGCTTTTCCTTGGTGATGGATACTTTTGTTTGCTTGAAAATGGGTCCATGTGGGACGTCGATTCCTCCGATGATCATGTGTATGATGTGCTGAGGTTCTTCCACTTCATTTTTTCTGTTCGCCTCTCTTTCCCGAAATTGGTTCTTAGCTCGGTCATTGAGGAACTCTCGAAGGTGGCCTTCGCTAATTAGTCAGGCTACCTCTTCTCGAAGTTGTCTGCAATCCTCGGTCCTATGATCGTGAGTGCCATGATATTTGCATACTAAGTCGGGGTTCCTTTGTAAAGGATCTGACAGTATGGTTTTTGGCCACCTGGTATGCTTGATCTTACCTGTGGCTGATACGATGTCTGAGACATCGATGTTGAAGTTGTACTCAGATAACCGATGCGCCTCTACCAGCCCAATGTGCCTATCGAACCCGGTTTTGCTCCTTAGTCCCCGGGGACCTTGGCCTCGATTGATCCTTCGATCGCTTCGGGGTATGTTGCGCCTCGAGGAATTTCTTTGATCTTCTACATACGGTTGGTATCTCTCTTTGTTCGGCCTCGATTCCCTTTCTGTAAACCTAGACTCTTTTGCTAAGATCCTTCTTGCATATACTGAGCCCGAGGGGGCTCCCAATTGGTCGTCCTCGACCCTGATCTTCGATTAATACCTGTTATGCACATCCGCCCAAGTCACGGCGGGATACTTGATTAAATTTTTCTTTAGCTACTTCGAAGCTACCGAGCTTCGTTCATTCAAGCCCTGAGTGAAGGCTTGTACCGCCCAGTCATCGGAGACTAGTGGTAGTTCCATTCGTTCCATCTGAAAGCGGGATACGAACTCCCTTAACATCTCGTTCTCCCTCTATTTAATTTTGAAGGCATCGGACTTCCTTGTAGCGACCTTAATGGCACCAGCGTGCGCTCTCACAAAGGAGTCTGCCAACATGGCAAACGAATCTATCGAGTTCGGGGGGAGGTTGTGATACCACATCATGGCCCCCTTGGATAGTGTTTCTCCAAACTACTTCAACAAGACGGACTCGATCTCGTCGTCTATTAAGTCGTTCCATTTTATACCACAAGTATAGGTGGTAATGTGCTCATTAGGATCTGTGGTCTCGTTGTACATTGGGATATAGGGCATCCTAAGCTTCTTCGGTATGGGCTTCGGAGCCGCGCTCGACGGAAATGGTTTCTGCACAAACTTCTTCAAATCTACCCCCTTCAGAATCGGAGGTGCGCCCGAGATCTGATCGACCCTCGAGTTATAGATTTCTACTTTTTTGTCGTTGGCCTCTGTCTTCTTTTCTCCCGATTCAATCCTCTTTGTGAGGTCCTTGAGCATCTTCACTATGGAGGGGTCCGATGCTGATCCGTTGCCACTTGATCTTTCCGGCGCCTTCTCGACTCGAGGAGCCGTTTCTGGTATTGTTGTGCTTGGATTTTTCTGCTGACTCTGCAACTGCGCAATAATTACTTGTTGTGCTTGTAGCATCTCAAAAATGACTTGTAGGCTAATTTCTTTTTCCTCCCGGGCAAGAGTTCTCTGCGCTTCATGTTGGTCTCCTCCGCGCACACTTATGTCGGTACGAGAGCTTACATCGACATGCTGAGTGTTGCGTGAGCCCACATCGACGGGGATTTGTGCCGGTGCCACCCTAGAGTTTTGCGGTGGTACACCGGCGCCTGAAGCAGCTGCACCATTCTCTCCATGAATTCCAAGACCATCATTTTCGTGTGCATTCACTGAGTTAGACATTTCTTGACCTGAAATCAAAGATTCTTGGGCAAGAAAAAGTGTGAAAAATAACTTGTGTTTCAGAAAACCATCACTAAAACAATCACTATTTTTTTTAGCCCCACGGTGGGCGCCAAACTGTTTACCTTGAAAATGGTACTGACAATTAAATTTAATTTTGTGGTTCTAAAAATATGTGATTTATTCCAATACTAGTTGTTAGACGAATGATGCTAAGAGAAAGTAAGTAAATAAAGTATGCAGACCAAGATTATCACAAGGCCAGGGGTCTCGAGCTCTCTTGAACAAGGGCCTCGAGGTCGAGCTAAGGCCGTTGTTAGTAGGCGATCGATGAAGAAACAACAAAATTGGGGCCTCGAGATATCCTTTAATGGTGAATAATGAGCAATAAATGAAGAACAATTAATGAACACAATAAATGAAGGCAATAAATCAGTGGAACAATTGTTGAGCACACTTAGATAAGAAAAGCAGAGAATGTTATCTGATATTGAATATTCCTCTCTCTTACAAAATGACAAGAGTCCCCTTTATATATGAGGGGGGAATCCCAACATAGTACATGTATAATTATGACAAGGTAAGTCTATTGGTATAGTTATTTAATGGCTCAGTACGGACTTGTACTATTCTTGCAGACTTGGTCAGCTCTAACCACGTGCCCTTGGGAATTCCCGCCTTTCCATGACGGGCATTGATTTGTACTGCCCCGAGGTCGAGCACAGGAAACCTTCGATATGCTCCCTCGAGGGATGCACCCCGGGACCATGCTTCGAACTCTGTCCCGAGCTTCTCGAGGCCAGGCGCGAAATGCCACAGTGGCCTCGAAATCGGACTCTCCGATATTGGCCGCATACACCCTTCTTTGTGCAATGCCCCATCGTCGCCATCGCGATGGCGCCGGTGACAAGCTCACCATCGTTGTCTCTCTCCCTCTTTCTTCATATATTGGTGTCTATGGGGGTGCATAATTTGGTATCAGCGTACAACTAAAGGCCTAACAATTTCCGGCGAGATCCAGGGTTGCGATAGCGTGTGAAAACTAATATAACCAGAATTTTCTAACGGGTTCAGCCAGTTCCGGCACATCCGGTACCTCTTTCTTAACCAGGTTCTATTGTTCCTGTTTTGCGTTGTTATTTTTCTTGCATGCATTAATATGGTCTTGTGTTCCTTACACTTGTTTGTGCTAACGATTGTTTAGTTATTCTCCATATTCATCTTTGTTATATCCTCCCTGTAGTTTGTTTTGCTACTTTACTTTATTGTGTTGTGCTGCTTAATATCGTTTTGTGTTCTTTATTCCTGCTTTGCTCCTTATTATTGTTTTTCATCCCTTAGCATTGATATTGTTTGGTATAAGTGGGAGTACTAGTTTTGTACCCCTTAGATTATTTGGTAATCAGGTGAATAATGGTAGAGTAAGGTCGTGTCCTCGGGTGAGGCAGGGGCAGAGGTAAGGGTAGTAAGGGAGCCTCGAGGCTGAGAGTTAGGTCTTGGAACATAGGTACTTTAAGGGGGAAGTATATAGAGTTAGCGAAGATCCTTCAGGAGAGGAGTATTAGTATTGCTTGTGTCTAGGAGACTAGATGGAAGGAGTCTAAGGAATGGGATGTTGGAAGGTATAAATTACTGGTACTTAGAAAGCGTGAGTGGCACCGATCGGGTGTGTATTTTGGTGGATCGGGAACTTCGGGAGCTAGGGATAGAGGTTAGTATGGTGAAATAAAGGTTAATAGCTATTAAGTTAGTTGTTTGAGGGCTTACTTTAAATTCATTAGTGCCTATGCACCTTATGTGGGCTTGGACAATATAACGACCTGACCGGTCGTGTTTCTTTCTAGATCTGCGTTCCCCTATTTAAGACTTTTTGTATGTATTTTCCTATTTTCTGACTTGCGGAGATGGTTGGTTTGGTTTTGGAAGGGTTCGGGTTGAATCCGAAACACTTAGTTCCATAGTATGGCCTGAGGTAGCCAAGTTTGACTTGAGTCAACACTTTGAGTAAGTGACTTAGAAACCAGGATTTGTAGGTTCCAATAGGTTCGTATGATGATTTTGGAATTGGGAGTATATTCAGACTGTGTTTTGGGTGGACAGAGAGCGTTTCATCACTTATCATTGCAAGTTTGCATCTTGAAGGTTTTAGATTTTTGTAAGTTTAATTTGAAGTAGTCTCCGGCGTTGTCGATGTCCATTAGGGATTTCCAGTTGTCTAAGTATTATTCATCGCATTCAGAGTTAGTTAGAGGAAGTTTAAAGTTTAAAAGTTGATTAATTGGGTTTTGAGGAGCGATTCTTTGTTTCGGTGTTATTTTATGTGTTTTGAGACTTTAAGTAAGTCCAGGTTATGTCTATGGACTTGTCGATATAATTGGACAGGGTCCTGAGTGGCTCGAGTGATTTTTGAACCACCCGGAGCAAGGTTAAACTTGGCAGATTTTATGGTTTTGGTTTTGTTCTTTACGAACGTGCGAGGAGTCACGCATTCGCGATGAAGGATTTTGGGCTGGGGCCATTTTGTGCTTTGCGCTCACGGTCAAGGCGTCGCATTCGTGGAGAATTTGGGTCAGTGACCTACACATTTTGTGTTGTCAGCGTCGCATTCGCGTAGAGGGAGGCCAACTGAGGGATGGCAAGCCTTTGGCTTTCGAGTTCGCGAAGGGTCGTCTGCGTTCGCATAGAGTAGGTCAGGTTAGGCATCGCATTCGCAAAGCCCTGGTCGCGTTCGCAATGAGAATTCTGGGGCGAATGCAGATTTGTCTTCACGATCGCGAGGATTCTTCCACGATCACGAAGAAGGAATTATTGGGCAGAATGCATTTTAATACGGGACTTAGGCATATTTTTCCCATTTTCTTTTGGCTTGGGCTGTTTTGGAGCTATTTGGAGAGGATTTTCATCAAGCATTATAAGGTGAATGATTTCTACATAATGTGAGTTAAATACATGGATTATGGATAGATATTAATATAGAAATTAGTAGAATTATGGGATTTTGTTGAAAAACCTAAGGTTTGGTAAAAATGGGATTTGACCACAAAATTGATCATGGAATTAGATATAAGTTATATATTTGACTTTGTAAGGTCATAGGTAACATTTATCTTCGAAAACTTCCGGAATCTGGACACGTGAGCCTAGGGTTTACTTTTATGGACCTTCCGAGTTGGGTTGAAAAATTACTCTAATAGTTAAATTATAAGATTTTAAGCATATATTGATTGATTTATACATCCTTTTATTAGTTTCGGGTTTGTCGGCGTTGTTTTTAGGTCACTAGTAAGGGTTGAAAGCTGAGTAGAGGGATTGAAAGCGAGATAAGTCTCTTGCCTAATCTTGTAAAAGGAAAATTATCCCCGTAGGTATTTTATGTGTTGTGCTACTTGTAATGGGGCCTACGTATGTACGAGGTGACGAGAGTCCATGCATAGTTAAAATCATGTTTATGTCTGAGTAGATTTAGAACTTTATCCTGCCTTATTTGTACTACTTGGATTAAACTTGTTAGTTTAATTAATTAAATTTATAATTGAGATTGATTAGAATTTATGTTAGACCAAACCTCTTTACCTTGAGTTTCGATGGGAACGCGATTGTCGGTAAAAAAACATGTTTTTCCTTATATTCCTATCCTTGTGTTGTGTTTATGTGACCCGTAGTTAAGAAAGTTCCTTTATTACTGTGGATCAGGCAATACACCTCGACAGTGCTATGAAATAGTATTATGGATCGGGTTATACGACCTCGGCAGTATGTTTGAGATGCATCTATGAATCAGACCATACAAACTCGACAGGATACACTAGTATTATTGATCAGGGCATACGACCTCGGTAGAGTTCGTGCGTAATATTTGACAAGAGTCAGAATTCACATGCAATTTCCTTCTTGGCTTGAGACTTGATATCTAGTTGATTTTCCTTGTTCGTTTTTTATAGCAAATAGCACTTGAGGATTTCATATTATTATTACGTTAAAGGATCATGTTAGTTACAATTACTTATTTCATTGCTACTTGTTGTGTTTCATGCCTGTCTATTTTCATTTATTTTCGTTATTGGACCATTAGTAAGTGTCGATGTCGACCCC
>ML397088.1:42737-82953 GCA_005239525.1 Nicotiana knightiana
CCCCCCCCCCCCTCCCCTCCCGTTACTACTTCTTCAAGGTTAGACTATATATTTACTAGGTACGCATTGACTTACGTACTCATACTACACTTCTGAATTAATTGTGTAGATACTGAGGCAGGTACTTCAAGCGGTCATTCGGGGGCGCATATACACTATCCTGAGACTTAGTGGTGAGCTCCTCCCCATGCTCCGATCTGCAGCACTCGGAGTCTCCTTCTTGTTATATTTACTATTTCTATCTAATTTATTCCAGACAGTAGCTATAATATTTTTTATATTCTACTAGATTGCTCATGCACTTGTGACACCGGGTTTTGGGAGTTTCTAGTAGATAATTATGGTTGTACCTAATATTATCATCATTTTGTTTTATGTTTCATTAATACTTTACGGATTAGAAAGAACATAAGTATGTCTCCATGATTTCTACACTTAATTTCATTTGCTTAGTAAAATCCATGATTTCAAAGGTCTAAGGATGAATATTTAATTTATGGTTCACCATTGGCTTGCCTTACGGTGGCGTCGGGCGCCATCATGGCCTATGATGGGAATTGGGCCGTGACAGACAAAGATGTCAAAAGGCGCTTCTTGGATGATCAGATGAGGTTGTGCGCGGTATTCCATTCTCTGAGAAGATTTTGATAGGAGGGGATTTCAATGGCCAAATCGGTTCGACTTATGGAAGTTACAGCGATATGCATGGCGGCTTCGGTTTTGGGGATAGAAATGGAGGTGGAACTTCGCTATTGGATTTCGCTAAAGCTTTAGACTTGACGATAACTAACTCAAGTTTTAAGAAGAGAGAATAACACTTGGTCACCTTCCAGAGTGCAGTGGCCAAGACACATATTGATTACCTGCTCCTTAGGAAGTGTGATAGAAGTCTTTGCTTGGATTGCAAGGTTATTCCGAGTGAGAATCTCTCGACCCATCATAGGATTTTGGTGATGGACTTGGAGATCATGAGAAAGAGGAAGAAGAGAGTTATGTATGGTCAACCTAGGATCAAGTGGGGAGCTTTGATTAAGGACAAAGCTCGGGAGTTATGGGAGATGTTAGTGACTATGGGGGCCTGAAGGAGTAGAGGTGACGCGGGTAGTATGTGGACCTCGACAATGAATTGCATTAGGGAAGCAGTTAGAGAGGTGTTAGGGGTCTCGAAGGACTACTCTAGTATGAACAAGGGGGACTGGTGATGGAATAGAGAGGTCCAAGAAAGAGTAGAAGCTAAGAAAGCGGCGTATCTAAAGCTTGTGGAGAGAAAGGACCAGGAGGAGAAGAGGAAAAATAGGGAGTGGTACAAGAAGACCAAGAAGGAGAGATAGAGTTAAAAGTTACGACACCTAAGATTGCAGTGCCTGGACGTTTGTATGAGGAACTTAGGGACAGAGGTAGGGACAAGAAGCTGTACAGGCTAGCCAAGGTGAGAGAAAAGAAGGCTCGTGACCTGGACCAAGTGAAGTGTATTACAGAAGAGGATGACAAAGTATTGATGGAAGAGGTACATATCAGGCGCAGGTGGATGACTTACTTCCATAAACTCCTAATGTCACGACCCAATTCCCATTATAGGTCGTGATGGCGCCCAACGTCACTGTTAGACAAGCCAACGGTGGATTATCAACTTAATTATTCATTTCATTAATTTTGAAATCTTGAATTTTATTAGATAAAGAAATTAATACATTCAAATCATGGTTACATACAATTTTGGAAAGATATAAAATAAAAATGTTATAATATTACGCAAAACCACAAACAATTACTAGAAAATCCCAAACCCGGTGTCATAAGTGCATGAGCATCTACTAAGAAGTACAATAATAATACAATATCTGTCTGGAATATGAGATAGATATGATAAGGTAAATAAATATGACGGAGACCTTGTGTCCTCCGGATCATATCATGGAATACAGCTCACCATAGTGTCCCCTCAGCAGCTGCACCTACGCGCCCAAATGATCACCGAAAATACATGCACAATCAGTACAGAAGTGTATCATGAGTACGTAAATCAACGCGTACTCAGTAAGTATCTAGCCTAACCCCAGAGAAGTAGTAACGAGGGGCTGACATTGACACTTATTAGTGGTCCAATATATCAAATGTAATAAAAGTAAACATGCATTAAGCATGGTAAGTAAATAGTATATAGGTACATAATACGAACACAAGGTCCTCAAATACTGAAAACTTCTTCAAGTAGAGTACGTATTGGTCAACACCAAGTAACTGGTCACATCTCAAGTCTAGAGAACCCATAAGTACGCTGACTCCTTATCCAATATTTCGCACGATTCTGCCGACGCGAGCAGCCTGATCCCATAAGAGTAAAGGCACGAATTCCTGTTGTGGCGTACGGCCTGATTCCATAATAGTCGTGTATATACACTACCGAGGTCGTACAACCCGATCCATGGATGTATCTCATAAAACTCTCGAGCTGAATGGCCCGATCTGATAATGATATTGCTTAGGCGTTCAGCCCGATCCATAGGAATACTGAAGACTTGATGGTTCACTGGCCCCACTCATGGATATATGTGTGAGTTGTGAAATTCAAGAAACATTCGGATAAATACGTACAACACAGGAGGAATCTGTAAAAGGAAGTGTAATCTTTACTGTTGCTCAAGTACCTAACCATATATCACAAATCGTACGTCCGATAATTTAAGAAAGTCTAGTCTCAGACAAGAACATAAATTAAAGCAATTAAACAGGAAATGATAAGTCAAATATTACATTTAATACATGGTGTGAGTCTATGTCCACCCGGACCTAATCATGAATTCTAGCATACGCATGGACACTCGTCATCTCATATGTGCATAGCCTCCACAACATGTAGCACATAGCAATTATAATACCTACTGGGTAGATTCCCTCTCTCAAGTTTAGACAAGAGACTTACCTCGCTCTGTATTCTGACAACCGACTCCAACGCCACTCCAACTTCTCAAATCAAGGCTAAACGATCTGAAACTAGTCAAACAATGTGCAAACCAATCAAAATACATTCCAATACTCATAATTTAACAATTTCCAACCCCGCTCGAAAAGTCAACAAAGTCAATTCCGAAAATTTTCGAAGATAAATATTACCCATAATACCACGAACTCAAATATATAATTTATTTCTAATACCTTGTCCAATTTCATGGTCAAAATCAAAATTTACCATTTCCAGGTTTTTCTTCAAAAATCCCACAATTTTCATAAATTTTCATGTTTAAATCCATATATTAAACTTACAGCAAGTGGAAATCACTTAACTCATGATAGATGATGACAATGGAACTCCAAAATCGCCCCAAAGTCAGTTCTGTTACACCCCAGGTGTTCGTACGTGAAAGTACGCCATAAGTAAATTGATGGAAGCTCGGAAATGAAATATTACATCCCGCAATTTCGTGTGTTAAAGTTTCGTCGTAAGTTAATCGACGTAAGTTCGGAAATGGGATTATTTTGAGATTATAAGCATTATGCTATTTCAAATAAGTGATAAGCAAATTCGTGAAAGTGAGAGGGTGATCGAGTGAAAGAAAATGAGTTTCGTCAAAGTTTGACATTTTGAAGTAAAATACGGCCCGAGCTAAAATACCTGGTATTTATGGACTAGTACCATACACGGTACCACATGGCCATGATAGTAAAGTGTATAAAGTGTGTTAAAAGTGAGTAGTATTTTAAGTAATTTAAGATAATTGGTTAATTATTAATTTAAGTGGGTAAGTGTAAGAATTGTCTTGTCCGCGTGGGACCATGACAACTAAAGTAATCTATGACTAACATGTATGCTATGTTGGTGTCACAATTTGGGGACAAGAAGTCTTGCTAGCATTAAAATTATAAATGGGACCTACCAACCAAGACTTTCAAAGAATACATTTGAAACTCAAAGAATCATTTTGAAACTCAAGTCTTTGGACGTAAGCTTGCAAAGATAAGAACGGATGGAGCTCACTATTTTTTTAAAGAATTTTTTACCTTGTATTTTCTTTATCCTTACTTCATTAAGGAATTCACATGAGATTATCAAAGATCTCTTTATCTACAAAGTAACGCATGGATTTATCAAAGAAAGAATTCATGTGAATTCTTGAATTCATGTGAATTATTTACAAGGAGTAGATAGAAGTATGATTTCTTCAGCAAACATATACAAAAGTATGTCCAGGACAAGCAACAAGAAGCCACAATATTTCATATGGATTTTTTCCCTACTCCGATCATGCCGTCACGTGTTTTGTCGCAGTTAACGTATGTTAGAGGTATTTCTTAGAGAATCGACTCATGTATGTTAAGTCTATCCTTTCTTTCTTTTGGCATGATCTATACGGCAAACGAAACGAGCAAATGCACAATTTTCATAAATGACTCTATTCATAGAAATACTAGAGATGCTTATGTTCTTGAATCTCAGTGTGTCATATTATTCTATCATCTGTTCATGGGTCTCAGAAAAATACGCAAATTGAAAAAAGTTTACTTCATCATATTACTCAAAGGCATAATGGTCTTATGACACTCTGAAAGATTTTATTGATATACTCTCATGCATTGCATTCATGTACATTGACCCATGACCAGATGGAGTTATATACCCGTATATATGTATATATATGTATATGGGATATGGGAAAAATTTATGGCGTTATATACGCACCACCACCTGATGAGCTGCTATACGTTAATAATTTGCCCACAGTGGCCGAGATGATATGATGGGATGCCCTCAGAGGCTTGATGATGTTATGAATGCACATACCCATGCAGGGTATGACATTTATACGCATATGCATGACATTATAAGTATTAAATGATTTACAGAGTTATTCAAAGTTATATGTTGAGTCTTTTACTCCATGTTTCTCTCATGTCTATTGTTTACTAATCTTCATTCCTTACATACTCGGAACATTATTTGTACTGACGTCTATTTTGCCTGGGGATGCTGCGTTTCATGCTCGCAGGTCTCGATAGACAGGTCGAGAGTCCTCCAAGTAGGCAATCATCTCAGCGGAAGGTGTTGGTGCACTCCATTTGCTCCGGAGTTGCTTGTTTGGTCAGTATGATTTCGATGTGTATTGTTTGGTATGGCGAGGCTCTGTCCCGACCCTTATGACGTTTATGTACTCTTAGAGGCTTGTACACATATGTCATGTATATGAAAGACTGTATGGCCTTGTCGACCTATGTTCAGTGTACGAGTGATTATTTTGGCCTTATAGGCCCGTATGTCACATGTATAAGTTTTTATATCAGGTTCGGTCGTCCTATATTGAGTATTCCCCTGTGTTATTCCGGTTAGCCCGTGACGGTCCGTTTGGCTCATTGGCCAATGAAAGTACGATAAGAAATATATTTTATGTTGGTACTCAGTTGAGTAAGGTACCAGGTGCCCGTCGCGGCCCATCGGTTTGGGTCGTGACAGGTTCCCATGGAAGAAATGAGATGAAATGATCCAAATCCCGATTTTGCAAACTTATACACTGCCCAGTCGACCATTCTTCGCGAACGCTACATGTGCCTCGTGTTTTCGAAGCATAACTCAGCCACAACTCCAATTTACTCTTCGTGAACGCGAGACACGACTCGCGATTACCATGCATACCCAGCCAGCCCTTCCCGAACACGATTTCCCTTCCACGAACGCAGAGGCCAAACCTCCAGGCCTAGCTTCACCTATGTGAAGCAAACATTCTTTTGCAAACGCGATGCACATCTACCCTAAGCCTTCGCGAACGCGAGGCACCAGTTACGTATGCAATGAAAAAACTATCCTCCAGCTCAACTCCCTTCCTCGCGAAAGCAAGCTTCCTTCCGCGTTCGCGAAGAACAAAACTAGAACCAGCAACCATCAGCAGCAATTCATCAAAACTTTGTCTGAAACCCTCCTGAAACACACCTGAGGCCCTCGGGACCCCGTCCATTGAATCCAACAAGCCCCAATACCTTATCCAAAGGCTCGAAATGCCACAAATAATGTCAAAACCATGAATCGAAGATAAAAAAACCTTTTTTGACTTTCAAACATCCGAGCTTCGCCAAAGGCGATCAAATCATACTTAAACATTCCGGAATGACGCCAAATCTTACGTACAAGTAACATATCACAGTACGAGCCTATTCCAAGGCTCAAAATCCCAAACGGACATAAATAACATCAAAGTCTACTTCATATAAAACTTAGGACATTCTAAAACCTTCAAAATGCTAACTAACCACAATAAGCGTTGAAACGCTCCCGGACCATCCGATACTCAAAACGGACATACGCATAAGTCCAAAATCATCATACGAACCTATTAGAACCTTCAGATCTCGATTCCGAGGTCATTTACTCAAAAGTTAAACCGTGGTCAACTCTTCCAACTTAAAGCTTCCGAATTGAGAATTATTCTTCCAAATCAACTTCAAACTTCCCAAAAACTAAAACCAACCACACGTGCAAGTCATAATACATAAGGTGAAGCTCCCCCACTTAAACATATGCTCTTCCTCGAGCGTGCAAAGAATCGTTTCAAAGTTGCCGAGATCACTGTATAACTCCTCATGCACCTACCCATGTCATAGCAATCCATATGAGCATATTAGCTCAACCTAGACAGAAGATCCTTTCTGCTGCCTCTGCCCATGAGCCTTAGTATCAAATTCCAACACCCAGAATTCCTTTAAGATCCAATTTCTTGCCTCCATACACTGTATAAATCTTTATAAGTTGTGAAAAAACATATGTATACACCTGAGTCATGCTCCACATGACGCACCGCATAATTCATATGCCAATAGCAATATCTTACAACCACAATAGCTATAAATTTACGAACCAGATGCCCGTAATATACCTCATAGAACATGCAAGCTCTGCGGCAACCCTCGCAATATTAAAACAATGAAAAAGATGTGCAAAACCTCATAATCGCCTGTCAAAAGAATAACTCACGGAGTCTCTCCAATCGACAAGAACCATTACCTCATTTTGAACTAATTAGTAACATTTTCCTTCCAATATGCATTATATAAATCTGATTGAATTGATTTTAGGTCCCTCAACCTCGTCTCACCCAGTACAAGCTGCTCGGGCAATAAGCCACCCCAAACACCGTCTAAAATCTTATACGACGTCATCAATGTGCCAACAAGCCAAGATTCGAATATGACCAATAAGGAAAATGAATCCTGAATCCAGGGCTATCTGGCCCGCGTAACGAGTAAAACAACCAAACAAATGCAAAGACCCTAACTCAAAGATAAGAAACAAAACACACAAATAAGTATAAGAAAGCGTTCTCAACACCTCTTGGTTGTGACGTGCAACCCCATCTACACATCATACCCGTGGCGGCATGCCACCTGATCCACACATAACAATCAATAAGGTAATATCAATCGAGCCAAAATGCTCATGCCTGCGAAATGCTCGAACATCGACCACAAGAATGCCAAGGGAATAAACACAACCATGGGGAGACAGATAGCTCCATGTGCTATAGAATGCCAAGCGCGACTAAGGTCCATTAAATGACCTGTATCTCGAAAATCATCTCGCTCATATAACACCACAAGCTACACCAGATCACAACACACGTGTGAATAATCAAGCCGTCTCACAACCCACATGGTATAAAAGAGTAGCACTCGAAATAGACGAAAGCAGGAATATAATCCACCACGTTCTAAGACCCATCCATTAGCATATTATGTCGAATAAGCATATCTTATATGGTAAAGAAGTACATTCATATTAGGCCTACCCATAGACCTCAAAGCCGATTCCAATCATCCTCAAATAGGTCTATAACCTCCCAAAGATCCAAAATGACCCTATCCATGACGCATAAAATCGATCGTTAAATCCGTAACAAACTTCCACAATCCACAACCAAAGGAATAGAGCGTCTCTCAGACATAAACTCTCCAATCAGCGACATACTAGAATCTACATACCTGATTTCAATCTCTAATACTTATTGTCACGTCACACTTATATGATCAACCCGTGGCATAAACTCCCACAACCGTTTGCACCAGGTAGTAAAATGTACACATCCATGGCTACCAATCATACTATTTCTGTAATTCAAATCAAGAATTAGCAATTCAATACACAATGCCTCTCCCACAAAACACCATTCTCGGGCGACACTAAAATAGCGCTAGAGTCTGAAATCTCTACCGCTTCTTCAGACTCGTGATATACTCGAGAAAACTAAATTGCAACCTTGACCCTTCAATACCAATTCCACACTGCTCATTGCACATATCATGTTGTTATGCAAGAGTACAAGTGTTCTATCATAACTCCTGAACCACTAGTAGAATAAACACTTCATTGGCTAGAACCCTTTCACTTAACTCATTTCAGAAGAAGAATCGCAAGACAACCAACTTCCCATAACCGCGAAAGACACAGACCTCAAATCGTGGTCTAAACTGCCATAACTCTTCGGGGACCCATCTGCACATAACCAAACCATCAGAATTGAATCGATCTAAAGAACTAAATTTTCGGAGACTGCCAAGTCCTCAAGTATATCCAAAAACATCGGTATAGCCTTAACATACCAAAGGAACCGAGAGTTTCCTTTACCATGCGGTTACAAAACCACTGCTATATTGACTCAACTCCTCATTTTTCTCTTGATTTACCATTAGAATTAATACCCCTCATTTCCAGCACACAATGGACCTCAATCAACACTCATCCTAAGTGACTCCAAATCCGCGAGACCACGTTGCCCCTTACCTATAAGCTACTTTATACTCTCCTCGTGCACTCAATAGTATCTCCAACTGATACACCTGTACCGAGGAGAACTTCTTTGAATCCAAAGTTGTTCCTTCTGTCTCTCTAACACTGCTCTATAGACTCGATGAAATACTCATAATACCCTTCATGCTCTACTGCAAAACCCAATCCTCAGCCACACACAACGAACCCAAAAATCCTTAAGCACCACAACCTAAATCTCGAATCCACCAGAACCATTATTGAAATTCACCTACTCCCAGCTCGTCATAAATATATAAAACCAGACAACTAGTGCTCCGTTAGCACACGAATACTCCAAAGAAGAAACTTAATGAATCATTTCCCTCATACATCACACGCATAGGAAGTTTAAAATTTGAGTCATTCCACAACCTTCACATCCGAGTAAGGTGAAATATAGCACTCATCCATCTAATTCCTTACTCAAATTACCCCTGATGTTTTCTTCCCTTAGTTATAACTAATAAACCGATAACAAGAAACTGCAAAGGCACATAATCATGTGACCCAATCATAGACAGTAGGCTCCCCACTTAGCTTTAAGCAACAATAAAAAAAATCAAGAACCCACAATGACTTCTCCTTCTAGATACTATGATCACACATCGTTACTCTGCCAGATTTTTCATAAGCTCTTATTGCGCTGCTCATCACACATCTCGAATTAGCCTAAATACACATCCAACTTCATAACGGTCGCACCATCTTCCCAAGATATACAAGCTTACATCGTAGTACATGCTACCCGTTTCATAGAAAGTAGATCTCTTCATCAGAAATCATGCAACCCTAACCTGTTTGTAGGAGATCGCCCACCTGTTCAACCCCATATCGACATTCCCCAACAACTTTGCCATAGTTATACGTATTATGAAATAAGTCAATCCTCCTGAGTCCATACTCGTCCACCAGCTGTAAGAGTGAATTTATTTCCATTTACATCAACTGAAGGTCCAACAATGCGTTCGACACTTGAAGCTATGTTGGATCACGAAACGACAATTAAATGTTCCCATTCACCTACATTTCCAAGCAAACTCTTTTCGTCACATTCAAACTTCCCTAGTATAGAAGCCATCATCTCAAACGAAATGCACAAACTTAGTCATTTTTCCACTATAACCCAAGTTGCTCTAAGCTTTTTCAAAGCATGTGGCTATCCTACCACAAAATATATATGATACGCTCCCATGCCTACTCCGGTTAACCATCTTCCAAAGCTAACTACTCCATCTCAACTGCTCGTACTTGACCTGCTAACAAATCAACCCCCGCGAGACATACCCACCATGTCCTTTCTCATCATCCACCACCAATCATCCTCCCCAAATCATGATCCATCTCCGTAGCATCTGCAAAAATAGATTTCCATCAACTCTAGATCTCCTTAAGGATCATCTCCTTTGAACCATCAATACTAGAAATGCAAATTCGACCCTGAAGTCGCAACACACAGCCATCTCTGATAACTGCTTCTTAGGTACCATTCCACAACAACATGCTCCTAAGGAAAACAAATGAAACCATTATACCGACAAGCCTTACTATGTTCAAACAGGGACGACGGCGCCACGGCACAAACAAGATGTCATGACCCAAAATCTACTATGGGTCGTGATGGCGCCGGACACCACTGTCAGGCAAGCCAACACCATATAACTAGTAAATTCTCGTTTTAAGATTTACAAAATCATTTCTTTTAAACATTAAACAATAAATAATAAACTTCACTGATTAAATAATGATGTCCTTACAAAATTTATCTACTAAATAATCATGAAATCATCCCAGAACCCGGTGTCACAAGTGCATGGACATATTCTAGGAAAAATAAGATATAACACAATAACTTTCCAGAATACAAATTGGACAGAAAGGAAATTACAACACAATACTCTGAAAAAGACTATGCTGACCGCGGGTCGTCTCGAGAGGTGCGGCTCATCTAAATCTCCGTATCAACCATGCCATTGTGCCCAACTAGGCCACCAGACATACATGTTCTTGTGCAACAAAAATGCACAGCAAGTATAGTATGAGTACAAAAATAACGTGTACCCAGTAAGTATCCTGTCTAACCTCGAAGAAGTAGTGACGAGAGGTCGACTTCGACACTTACTAGTGGTCCAATGGTAATATATTAATAATGTGAAAAATCATGGATTTTATAAGGCAAATGTAAACTAATTAATCCTGAAGCAGGTAAACAATTCCTTTAATAATAATAGATTTTCAAAGATTTATTTTTCATCATTTTATCAATTTATCTCAGGCCATGGAGGCAATATCGATTTTGCAAATCTCAAGCAAGCATTACAAGCATGCGTAAATCATGTCGAGGTCGTACGGCCTGATCCAACATAATAATAAAATGTGTACTGCCAGAGGGTCGAATGGCGCGAACTATAGATGCATCTATTACCCCGCTCGCGAATCATACGTGCGACGCGGTCAAACATAAATATACACATTCAAATAATCAACCAAGAATTCATCATGGAACATTGATCCAAGGAAAAGTTAATTCTCTTTTAACGATATAAGAAAATGAAGTTTAACTTTTTTAGAAATCATTTACTAATTCGATATGGTTTATGAAATTTACATTGACAATAAGGTTACAAATATCTCAAGTATAGCATGTGTTGGGGTCCTGGACTACCCGGACTTAAGCACATTAGTAGCTACGCACGGACTCTCGTCACCTCGTGCGTATGTAGCCCCCACAAATAGTAGCGCATAATTGATTATTTCACCTATGGGGACAATTCCCTCTTACAAGGTTAGAAAGGAGACTTACCTCGCTCTGAAGTTCCATAACCGGCTTCCAAGCCCTTCCGACGACTCAAATCGATGCACAATGCTCCAAAACTAGCCAATAATTATGCAAAACCCATTAATATATGCTCAAATACTCATAACAATTTAATTTATATCAATTCCCAACTCCGCTCGAAAAGTTGACAAAATCGCCCTCGGGCCCACGTGCTCGAATTTCGAAATTTTTCAAAGATAATGATTACCCATAACTTTATGAACTCAAATATATATTTTGTTTCCAATACCATGCCCAAATTCGTGGTCAAAATCAAAAATATCAAATTCTAGGTCTTATACCACAAACCCCACAATCCATACAAATTTCCATGTTCAAATCCATATATAATCATGCATTTAACTCAAGACTAGTATGAACTACTTACCTCATTCTTGGTGATGAAAATGGCACTCCCAAGTTGCTCCAAAAATAGGCTCCCCTGGAGGAAATATGGTGAAAATGAGCCAAACCCTCGCTTTAAAAGAACACACTACCCAGTCCGGTTTTCGCACTTGCGTCACTTGACCACTTCTGTGGTTCCACAGGTGCGGCCCTACTACCGCTTCTGCGGTCTTCCACCAGGCCCCTCACTCTGCTTCTGCGCTTCCCCTTCCGCAGGTGCAGTCTCGCTTCTGCGGCAAGATGACCGCATCTGCGGTCACATCATTTCCCTTCTCAACCGCATCTCCGCTCCTTTGGCCGCTTTTGAGGCTCCACACCTACGGCCAAGACCTCGCAGGTGCGGTTACACCAGATTACAGCAGGCTTCAGCTCTTTCTCCCAACTCCAATTCGATCTGTTAAGCACCCGAAATCCACCCGAGTCCCCCGAGACCTCGTCCAATCACACCAATCAATTATAAAACACATTACGAACCTAGTCGAGCCTTCAAATCACATCAAACAACGCCAAAACCATGAATCGCACTCCAATTCAAGCTTGATGAACTTTAGAACTTCAAACTTCTTCATTTGATGTCGAAACCTATAAAATCACGTCCGATTGACCTCAAGTTTTGCACACAAGTCATATTTGACATTGCGGACCTACCGGAATCGGAATCAGAATTCGACCCCGATATCAACAAGTCCACCTCCGGTCAAACTTCTCAAAAACCTTCAAATTCTTAACTTTAGCCAAATGACTCCAAAATGACCTACGTACCTTTAAATCCACTTCCGATCGTGCTCCCAATACCAGAATCACCATACGGAGCTATTTCTAGACTCAGAATCCCAGACAGACATTGATAACATTGAAATGTACTTCAATCCAAATTTATGAAATTCTTCCAAAAATGCTAACTTCCACAATAGGGGCCGAAACGCTCCCGGGTCATCCAAAACCCGATCCGGACATACCCCCAAGTCCAAAATCATCATATGAACCTGTCGAAACCTCCAAATCCCGATTCCGTGGTCGTTTATTCAAAAATCCAATCTTAGTCAATTCTTTCAACTTAAAGCTTCCTAAATGAGAACTCTCTTTCCACATCAACTCTGAACTTCCCGAAATTCAATTCCGACCATGCGTACAAGTCATAATACCTGAAGTGAAGCTGCTCATGGCCTTAAACTGTTGAACGACGCGCTAGAGCTCAAAACAACCGGTCGGGTCGTTACATTCTCTCCCACTTAAACATACATTTGTTCTCGAACGTGCTAAGAAATGCGCTGGAGTTGTCCGAAATCACTATTTAACACCTCGAGCACCTACCCATGCTACCACAACTCAGTTGAGCACATTAACTCGATCAAATCTGAAGATATTCTCTTTTATTTAGGCAAATAAGCCTTAGAGCGCCCAGTTTCAACATCCGAAATTCTCTGCCAGGCATGACCATAATAACATCCTCTGATGAAAATAGCCGGAATTCCACGAATATGATGCTCCCAATGCACCTCATGACACATATAAATCCCATTCTAACTCTTTGCAATACCGCCATGCTAGAAGAGGTGTGTAGAAATTTATAACCAACTGCCAAGTCAACAAATTTTTGAGTCTATACTCTTGACAAGAACCATCACCTCATTCTGAACCAAATAATGATCGTTGCTCCTTAATATACTTCATAAAAATCAGATTGCACTGGTCCTAGATCCAATAATCTCGTCTCACCCAGTGCGAACTGCTCAGGCAATAAGCCACCCCGGACATGACCAAAAGTCTCATATGATGCCACAACATGCCAATAGACTATGAACTTGTGATACATAAGGAAGACGAACTCTGGAAGGGACTACCCAACTCACGCAACTAATATGAACTTTTCTCAGAAAAAGGGAAACAAAACACACAAAAATAGAATATAAAAATTGTACTCATCATCACACTGTCGCGGCGTGCAACTCGATCCAAATAACATACCCGTGGCGGCGTGTCACCCAATCCACACATAAAATTGACATAAGGAGATACACACCGAGCTTACAACAAAATACCGAATATCGGTCACAAGCGCACTAAGTGCATAATACCATCCTTGGAGAGATAGATAGCGCCATACGCTACAGAACTCAAGCACAACTTATGTGCGATATATGACCTGAATCTGAAGAGCCATCCTGCTCACATAACACCATCGCTACGCGGAATCTCAACACATATGAAATTTACCAAGACATTCCACATCTCACACGGAATAATATAGCATTACATTAAATAGCCGACGACGAAATAGCATCCAACGTCCGAATACTCCTCTAGAAGGAGCGCTATGCTGAAATGAACACGTCTGGCCTGAGATAGATCCCACCTTCATATTTAAATCCATCCACAGACCTCAAACCGATTTTGATCATACTGAACTAGGCTAATAACCTTTCATGGGTCCATAATAACCCACTTTTTCTCATAACACACAAGAACAACCATCATAGCCAGAGCAATCCTCCACAGTCCACAACCCAATAAACAGAGTGCCCTGCAGGCATAAAGTCTCAATTAGCGATATTACAATCTTCATACTTGGTTTAAATTTCCAATCAATCAAGTGACTACATGTCACACTTATACAATCTCCTCACGAGACACGCTCCCACGACGTTCCGCACCAAATAACAAGTCTGCACATCCATACCATCGGCCGCACTAACGCTGTAAAGCAAATCAAGAATCCATAACCAGGAGGCAAAGCCTCTTTCACAAAACACCGATCTCAGGTGACGCTGAAGATAATACTAGCTTACTCTAAACATTCAAATCCCTTCCCTGCTCATCCAAGCTCGTGACACCCTTGCCAACACCGAAACGCAACCTCGATCCTCACTTTTAATTTTTTTATACCGCTCACTGCACCTAAGATGCCAATATGCGATAGTATAAGAATTTCATCATAGCTCCTGAACCACTAATAGGGTATACACTTCATCATACAGAAACCTTTTACTTAACTCATTCCAAGAGAACCATAGCAACATGCGAGTGAATTCTCATAATCGTACAACATGCAAATCCTCAAGTAGTGGTCTAAGCCACCATAACCCTTCCGGGATCCGCCCCCACATAACAGGTCATAATACTTAAATACTCCCAAATAAAATCAATTACGGCGGCTGTCAAACCTCGCACGTACCGTCACAACTCACATGCATAACTTAATCACGCTCAAGCAACTGATCACCACCACAATTGTGCCAATTCAACCATGGCTAACCAATCTAACTTCTTCTAATTCATCCTTAACTTGCCTTAGAGATAATAATAGCTCCATTCCTTTCATCACAAACCTAAACCTGCACCCATCTTGATTGACCCCATTCCACGAGACCACATTGTCTCCAAACCCATGAAGCGTTTCATACCCTCCTTGCACGCACATTCACATCTCAACTGGTATATCCATTCTGATAATTCCTCTACGAATCCGAAGTCATTTTCTCTTTTTCCTCCAAATGCTACATTGCAAGTCGAAAATATCATAGAACATTCTGATCCTCTTATCATGATCTGCTGCAAAAGCTTGATTATTAACCATATCGCGGGCTTGAAATCCTTAGGCACCGCATTTTAACCTTTGAATTCTCTAGGACCGTCGTTGAGAGTCACCCACTCTGGCTTGGTCCTGAATATAATCAACTCTAAGGCTCCACTGGAACAGGAACACCCATCTCCATAAAGCACCCGACTGAATCACTTTCCTTGTAAATCACCTCGGTGCGAAGCATAAATTCTGAAACTTCCCAAAGCCCGAACATAAACTGATAAGGCCAATTATAGCACACTTTCCTCAAATCCTTTGCTCAAATCACCATTGATGTTCCCTTTCCTTAGTCGTAATAAACTATCAATATGCTCATAACCCAAAATCTCACAAATAGATAACCATACCACCCAATCGTAGGTGGTAGGACTCTCCCACTTAGCTTGAAGCCACTATTACACAACTCTGGAACCCACCGAGATTCTTTCTCCATCATTGACATGATCCTACACAACTAGCTCGCCAAATTCCTCTAACTCCTTATGTTAGCATTTAATGAACATTCTGAATCTCTAGCAACATTCACATATTCGACCTATTACTGGATAGCCAGTAAAATCCTTTGTAGAAACTTCGTCAACCACGCGACCGCTGACCCACTCATAAGAGATAGCCCACCTGGGGAAATTACATGCAGACATCTCCCAGCGACATTGCACTACACAATTACTACCAAATCGACGGCCCATCCTGAACCCACGCTCGTTCTCTAGTTGTACAAGTCCGTTGACCCCTCATGTGTATCAACCAAAGGTACGACGATGCCTTCCAAATCCAAAGCTATGTTGCATCCTTCTTCATATCAAGCAACTCCTTCTGTTGCATCCAACCTCCCACCCTATAATGGCCAATATTTCAAATTAAGTCCGCAGACCCATTCACCGTCCACTAAAATTCCCAAATCACTCTAAACTTTTCTTCAAGGTGTGTAGTTATCCTGCCATTGAACCCACGTGCTACTCTGCCTCTCTCCCACTTTGACCAAACTCACTCCTTTAAGAAACTACTCGACTTTCGCTTCTCACACCTGGCCTTCTAGAAATTTAACCACCGCCTGACACTTCCCACATGTCCTTCCTCGTCCTTTGCTGTCTAATTGTTGCCTTAAATCAATATCTAGCTCTGCAGAACTTAAACCAACAGGTCGCTACTAACTTGAACCTCCCCGAAGATCATATTTCTCGAGCCATCAACACTAGAAACACCGGTTCAATCTTGAACCACCGCACACTGCGATCTATGACAGTCGCTTCTCCAATATCATTTCATAATACCCTACCCCAAAGGCAAACTGTAGAAAACCATAACACCGAAAAACTTAACATATTCAATTGAGTATGAAGACACCACATCGCAGATGAAAATTCCATCCCACTCGAAAACACCAAGTCTCGTTACTCTATCAAACCAAACCTGAACATTTGTAGTCCGATTGCCTTTCCTCCACCGGAAATAAAATACCGAATCTCTGAATCAGTCCCTGAGTAAACCCCCTTTCAATTCATTCCCTGCCCCGACACATGGGCATGCATCCCACCATCACGTCAATACTGTGCGACAACCAATCATGAGCATCATAGAAACCTGTGCATAGCCTCAAAGCTCTCAGAAGTGCAGCTACCGAGCTGAAGTGATAGAATATCCTTCCGCAAGGCGATGACAGTAGCCCAATCAACTATACAGGGAGTATCATCCTGCACCACATCTGTAGTATCATTAAATTCCTCAGTTCCCAATTGATAACAAGCGCTTCACGCCGCGTAGGATTTAATAAGAAGGAAATAAGGGCATAAGACTCAAAGGAATCAAACCGCACAATGAGGAATCAAGAAGGGAAGTGCTCCTAACAGCCCTGTAGCCTCTCGAAGATAAGTACGGATGTCTACGTACCGATCCACAAGACTCTACTAGACTCACTCATGACTCGTGAGACCTAAGGGAACCTAGTGCTCTGATACCATGTCGTCACGATCCAAAATCTATTGTGGGTCGTGATGGCGCCAGACACCACTGTCAGGCAAGACAACACCATATAACTAGTAAATTCTCATTTTAAGATTTTCGAAATCATTTCTTTTAAACATTAAACAATAAATAATAAACTTCACTGATAAATAATGATGTCCTTACAAAATTTATCTACTGGATAATCCCGAAATCATCCCAGAACCCGGTGTCACAAGTGCATGAGCATATGCTAGGAAAAACAAGATGTAATACAATAACTGCCCAGAATACAAATTGGAAAGAAAGGAAATTAAAATACAATACTCTGAAAGAGACTCTGCTGGATGCGGATCGTCTCAAGAGGTGCAGCTCACCTAAGTCAACGTATAAACCATGTCGATGCGCCCAACTAGGCCACCAGACATACATGTGCATGTGCAACAAAAATGCACATCAAGTGTAGTTTGAGTACAAAAACAGCGTGTACCCAGTACGTATCCTCTCTAACCACGAAGAAGTAGTGATGAGAGGTCGACTTTGACACTTACTAGTGGTCCAATTGTAATATATTAATAATGTGAAAAATCATGGATTTTATAAGGCAAATGTAAACTAATTAATCCTGAAGCAGGTAAAAAATTCCTTTAATAATAATAGATTTTCAAAGATTTATTTTTCATCATTTTATCAATTTATCTCAGGCCACGGAGGCAATATCGATTTTTCACATCTCAAGCAAGCATTACAAGCATGCGCAAATCATGTCGAGGTCGTGCGGCCCGATCCAACATAATAATAAAATGTGCACTGCCAGAGGGTCGAATGGCGCAAACCATAGATGCATCTATTACCCTGCTCGTGAATCATACATGCGACGCAGTCAAACATAAATACACAGATTCAAACAGTCAATCAAGAATTCATCATGGAACATTTATCCAAGGAAAATTCAATTCTCTTTTAACGATCCAAGAAAATGAAGTTTAACTTTTTTAGAAAGTCATTTACTAATTCGATATGGTTTAAGCAATTTACATTGTCAATAAGGTTACAAATATTTCAAGTATACCATGCTTTTGGGTCCTAGACTACCCGGACTTAAGCACATTAGTAGCTACGCACGGACTCTCGTCACCTCGTGTGTGCGTAGCTCCCACTAATAGTAGCACATAATTTATTATTTCACCTATAGGGACAATTCCCTCTTAAAAGGTTAGAAAGGAGACTTACCTCGCTCCGAAGTTTCATAACCGGCTTCCAAGCCCTTCCGACGACTCAAATCAATGCACAATGCTCCAAAACTAGACAATAATTATGCAAAACCCATTAATATATGCTCAAATACTCATAACAATTCAATTTATATCAATTCCCAACTCCGCTCGAAAAGTTGACAAAATCGCCCTCGGGCCCACATGCCCGGATTCCAAAAAATTTTGAAGATAATGATTACCCATAGATTTACGAACTAAATATATATTTTGTTTCGAATTCCATGCCCATATTCGTGGTCAAAATCAAAAATACCAAATTCTATGTCTTCTACCACAAACCCCACAATCCATACAAATTTCCATGTTCAAATCCATATATAATCATGCATTTAACTCAAGACTAGTATAAACCACTTACCTCATGCTTGGTGATGAAAATGGCACTCCCAAGTTGCTCCAAAAATCGGCTCCCATGGAGGAAATATGGTGAAAATGAGCCAAACCCTCGCTTTAAAAGAACACACTGCCCAGTCCGATTTTTGCACCTGCGGTCACCTGACCGCTTCCGCGGTTCCGTAGGTGCGGCCCTACTACCGCTTCTGCGGTCTTCCACCAAGCCCCTCACTCCGCTTCTGCGCTTCCCCTTCCACAGGTGCAGTCTCACTTCTGCAGAAAGATGACGGCATCTGTTGTCCCAGCATTTCCCTTCTCAACCGCATCTGCGCTCCTGCGGCCAAGACCTTGCAGGTGTGGTTACAGCAGTTGACAACAGGCTTCAGCTCTTTCTCCCAACTCCAATTCGATCCGTTAACCACTCGGAATCCACTCGAGGACCCCGGGGCCCCGTCCAATCACACCAATCAATTCCAAAACACATTACGAATCTAGTCGAGCCTTTAAATCAGATCAACGATGCCAAAACCATATATCGCACTCCAATTCAAGCTTGATGAACTTTAGAACTTCAAACTTCTTCATTCGATGCCCAAACCTTTCAAATCACGTCCGATTGACCTCAAATTTTGCACACAAGTCATATCTGATATTGCGGACCTACTCCAACTTCCAAAATCGGAATCTGACCCCGATATCAACAAGTCCACCTCCGGTCAAACTTCTCAAAAACCTTGAAATTCCTAACTTTAGCCAAATGACTCCAAAATGACCTACGGACCTCCAAACCCACTTCCGATCGCGCTCCCAATACCAGAATCACCATACGGAGCTATTCCCAGACTCGGAATCCCAAACGGACATTGATAACATTGAAATGAACTTCAATCCAAATCTATGAAATTCTTCCAAAAATGCTAACTTCCACAATAGCCGCTGAAACGCTGCCGGGTCATCCAAAACCCGATCCGGATATACGCCCAAGTCTAAAATCATCATTCAAACCTGTGGGAACCTCCAAATCCTGATTCTGAGGTCGTTTACTCAAAATTCCAATCTTAGTCAATTCTTTCTACTTAAAGCTTCCGAAATGAGAACTCTCTTTCCACATCAACTCCGAACTTCCCGAAATTCAATTCCGACCATGCGTACAAGTCATAATACCTGATATGAAGCTGCTCATGGCCTCAAACTGCTGAACGGTGCGCTAGATCTCAAAATGACCGATCAGGTCGTTACACAAGAATTCCAGCAAGTTGGAAATATCAAATCTCGCTACTTCGTCAACCAAAACCTGAACATTCATAGACCAGTTGCCTTTCCAATACTGGAATGAATACTAAACTTCCCGATCATGAGCCGGATAATTCCTTCCTGAATCATTCATTGCCGCACACATAAATAAGCGCCCTATAATTTACAACAACACTGTGCGATCACAACGTATGAACATCACAATACACTGTGTATAACCATGAACTCATGGAAACACCAACACTGGACCGAAATGACTGAACACCCCTCCACGCGCCGCCGATAATAGTCCGCCCGAGTACGCAGGAAAAAACATCATGCAGCACCACTACAACTCCTCGATTCCCAATTAACAACAAGCACTCAACATTGCGTAGGAATAAATAGGAAATAAATAAAGACATAAGCTCCAATGAAATCGAATCGCACAACGAGGAATCAAGAAGGGAAGTTCTCTTAACAGCTTTATAGCCTCTCAAAGATAAGTACAAACGTTTTCGTACTGATCCTCAAGACTCTACTAAACTTTCTCATGACTCGTGAGATCCAAGTGAACCTAGAGCTCTGATACCAAGATGTCACGACTAAATTTCCACTATAGGCTGTAATGGCGCCTAACATAGTCGTAGGCAAGCCAACAATGAACTATTAACTTAATTATTCATTTTATTACTTTTGAAATCTGAATTTTATTAGATAAAGAAATTAATGCATTAAAATCATGGATACATACAGTTTTAGTAAGATATCAAATAAAAATGTGACAATATTAAGAAAAACCATAAATAATTACTAGAACATCCCAATCCCGGTGTCTGAAGTGCATGAGCATCTACTATGAAATACAATAATAATATAACATATGTCTGGAATATAAGATAGACAGGATAAGGTAAATAAATATGATGGAGACCCTGTGTGCTGCAGATCGTAGCATGAAATACAACTCACCAAATGTCCCCTCAGAAGTTGTGCCTATGCGCCCAAATGATCACTGAAAATATTTGCATAATCATTGCAGAATTGTAGCATGAGCACGTAAATCAATGCGTACCTAGTAAGTATCTAGCCTAACCATGGAGAAGTAGTGATGAGGGGTCTACATTGATACTTACTAGTGGTCCAATAAATCATATGTAATAAAAGTAAACAAGCATGAAGCATGGTGAGTGAACTGTGAAAATAGAAATAGGTACATAATACGATTCTCAACTGTACAGTAACACAATGTCCTCAAATACCGAAAAATTTCTTCAAATAGAATACATATTGGTCAATACCAAATCAACGGTCACATCTCAAGTCAGGAGAACCCATAAGTACAATAACTACTTATCCAATATTTTTCACGATTCTGTCAAGGCGAGCGGCCTGATCCCATAAGATTAAAGGCGCAAATTTGTGCCAAGGGGTACGACCCGATCCCATAATACTCTTGTATATACACTGCCAAGGTCATAACTCGATCCATGGATGTATCTCATAATACTGGCGAGGTGAATGGCCCGATCCCATAATGATACTGCTGAGGCATTCAGCCTGATCCCAAAAGAATAGTGATGACATGACGGGTCATTGGCCCCACTCACAGATGTATGTGTGATTGTGAAATTCAAGAAAGTTTCGTACAAATATGTACAATACAGGTGCAATCCGTAAAAGGAAGTGTAATCTTTACTGTTACTAAAGTAGCTAACCATATATCACAAATCGTACATCGATACTTTTAGCAAGATTAGTCTCAGACAAGAACATAAATTAAAGCAATTAAACAGTAAATGATAACTCAAATATTAAATTTAAGACATGGCGTGAGTCTAAGTCTACCCGGACCTAATTATGAATTCTAGCATACACACGGACACTTGCCACCGCATATGTGCATAGACCCCACAACATGTAGCACATAGCAATTATAACACCTACGGGATAGATTCCCCTTCACAAGGTTAGACAGGAGACTTACCTCGCTCCGAATTCTGATAACCGACTCCAAGACTACTCCAACTCCTCAAACTAAGGCTAAACGATCTGAAACTAGTCAAACAATGTGCAAACCAATCAAAATACACTCCAATACTCCTAATTCAACAATTTATAACAATTCCCAACCCCGCTCGAAAATTCAACAAAGTCAACCCCAGCGCCCACGTGCCCGAATTTCGAAAATTTTTGAAGATAAACATTACCCATAACACCATGAACTCAAATATATAATTTATTCCTATTCCATGTCCAATTTCATGGTCAAAATCAAAATTTACCATTTCTAGGTTTTTCTTCAAAAATTCCACAATTTCCACAAATTTTCATGTTTAAATCTAAATATAGACCATGTGTATAACTTACAACAAGTGGGAATCACTTACCTCATGATAGATGATAAAAATGGCACTCCAAAATCACCCCAAAGTCGGCTCCCATGGAAGAAATAAGATGAAATGAGCCAAATCTCGATTTTGCAAACTTATACACTACCTAGTCGACCCTTCTTCGCGAACGCGAAATGTGCCTCACGTTCGTGAAGCACAACTCAACCTAGCTCCAATTTACTCTTCGTGAACGCGAGACATGGCTCGCAATTATGATGCATACCCAGCCAACTCTTCACGACGCAGTTGCTATTCCAAGAACGCAAAGGCCAAGCCTCCAGGCCCAGCTTCACCTATGCGAACGCGAACATCTTTTCGCGAACGTGATGCACGCCTGCCCTAAGCCTTCGCAAATGCGAGGCACACATCACGAACGCAATGAACAAACTATATTTTAGCTCAAATCCTTCTTTGCAGATCCGAGCTTCCTTCCATGTTTGAGAAGAACAAAACCAGAACCAGCAACCAGCAGCAACAATTCATCCAAACTTGGTCAAAAACCATTCTGAAACACACCTGAGGCCCCCGGAACCCCGTCCATTCACACCAATAAGTCCCAATACCTTATCCAAACTTATCCAAAACCTCAAAATGCCACGAATAACATAAAAATCATGAATCGACGATCAAAATCTTTTTTTTTACATTCAAACTTCACCGAAAGTATCTGATCATACTTAATTATTCCAGAATGATGTCAAATCCCACGTACAAGTCAGAAATCACAGTGCGAACCTATTCCAAGGCTCAAAATCCCAAACGAACATCAGTAACATTAAGTTCTACTTCATATCAGACTTAGGAAATTCTAAAATCTGCTAACTAACCACGATAAGCGACGAAACGCTCCCAGACCGTCCAATACTCAACTCGAACATACGCCCAAGCCCAAAATCTTAATACGAACCTATTGAAACCTTCAAATCCCGATTCTGAGATAATTTACTCAGAAGTCAAACCATGGTCAACTCTTCCAACTTAAAGCTTTCGAATTGAGAATTATTCTTCCAAATCAACTCCGAACTTCCCAAAAATTGAAACCAAACACGTGAAATTCAAAATAAATAAGGTGAAGCTGCTCAAGGTCTCAAACTGATGAGCGATTCACTAGAGCTCAAAACGATTGGTCGGGTTGTTACACCTAAATAAAGTAGGAGATAGGGACATCGTTTTGGATGATTTGGAGCACTTCAGGAGTCGTCGAGATTTTAGTTATTGTAGTCACATTAAAATTAAGGAGGTCGATGGGGCTACGTGTAAGATGAGCAGGGGAAGAGCGACTGCATCAGACAAAATTCTAGTGGAATTTTGGATGAGCGTGAGCAAGACATGCTAGGAATGTCTTACTAGGTTATTTAACACCATTTTTCGGACGATGAAGATGCCTGAAGAATGGAGGTGGAGTACGATGATTTTGTTATACAAGAACAAGGGTGATATCCAAAATTACAACAACTATAGAGGTATCAAGCTGCTGAGCCGCACTATGAAAGTTTGGAAGAGGGTAGTGGAAGCAAGGGTGAGGACGAGTGTGTCTATTTCCAAAAATTAGTTCGGATTGATGCCCGGTTGTTCGATTACGGAAGACATTCATCTTGTAAGGAGGTTGGTGAAACTGTATAGGGAGAGGAAGAGGGACTTGCACATGGTGTTCATTGATCTCGAGAAAGCATATGACCAAAGTCCCAAGGGAGGTTTTATGGAAATTTTTGGAGGCTATAGGTGTTCCTGTAACGTATACTAGAGTGATTAAGGACATATATGAAGGAGCTAAAACTCGGGTGAGGACAGTGGAGATGACTCAGACCCACTTTCCAGTTGTGATGGGGTTGCACCAGGGATCACCTCTTAGTCCATTTTTATTTGCTTTGGCATTGGATACACTGACGCATTACATTCAAGGGAATGTGCCCTGGTGTATGTTATCTGCGGATTATTTTGTGCAGATTGACGAGACTCGAAGTGGTGTTAACGTGAGACTGGAAGTTTAGAGATAGACCCTAGCGTCTAAAGGTCTCAAGTTAAGTAGGACCAAGGAAGAATACTTAGAGTGCAATTTTAATTATGGGACCAGTGGTGAACGTGGACGTGAAGCTTGATACACAACTCATCCCAAGAAAGATAGTTTCAAGTACATGGGGTCTATAATCCAAGGTAATGGTGAGATTGACGAGGATGTTACACATAGTATTAATGCGGGGTGGGTGAAATGGAGGCTCGCATTCGGTGTCTTATGCGATAAGAATGTGCCTCATAAAACTAAAGGTAAGTTTTACAGAGTAGTAGTTAGACCGACTATGTTGTATGGGCAGAGTGTTGGCCAGTCAAGAATTTTCATATCCAGAAAATAAAATCAGCATAAATAAGGATGTTGACATGGATGTGCGGGCAAACCAGAATTGATAAGATTAAGAATGAGGATCACCGGGCCAAGATAGGAGTGTCCCCCATGGAGGACAAAATGCGGGAAGGCAAAACTTAGATGGTTTGGGCATGTGAAGAGGACAAGCACAGATTCCCCAGTAAGGAGGTGTGAGATGTTCTCCTTAGTGGGTCTTAGAAGTGGTAAAGGTAGCCTAAAAAAGTATTGGGGAGAGGTGATTAGGCATGACATGGCTTTGCTTCAGCTGACCGAGGATATGACCCTTAATGGGAAGGTATGCAGGTCGAGGATTAAGGTTGTAGGTTAACAGGTAGTTGTGCGGGTTTTCAGACATTTCCAATGTTATTAGTGGCTATCTTGTATTATAATATTGTAGATTTGTATCTTCATATTGTTCCTTTTGCCTTGTTTTCTTTTAAAAGTTCTCATTATTCCTTGTTGCTACTGCTCTTTTCTCATTTTTCCTCGTGTCGAGGGTCTACTGGAAACATCCTCTCTATATTCACTGTGGGTAGGGGTGTTCATGGTTCGGTTTGGGTCATTTTTTCACTAAAAGGAAACCGAACCAAGTAAGTCGATTTTTCAAATATTGAAATCAAACCAAACCAATTAAGTCGGTTTTTTATCGATTCGGTTTTTGTTGGTTTTTCGATTTTTTTTGTTTTTTCGGTTATTTATCGGGTTTTTTCTTAAATATGAGACATACACTACCAAACACATATTTCAGCGACTACATTTTCAATGTAACACTATCATACCAATTGCTTTTTGAGAAATCTATCATTTACCAAAATATATTGATGATAATTGAATCAAATAGTGATGAATAATTTAAGTACTCAATTAAAAAATCAATTATTTTTAACATGAAATAAATTCTTGTACTTAGCAAAAGAAAACTACCAATCAAACTTGAATATAAAGGCAAAGAATTAGATTATTATAATAGAAAAAACTAGACCAAAAATACAAATGACTAATATGTACTATAAAATTTTAGAAACTTTATATAAAAATATACATATATATAGGTGTAGTAATAAATTTAAATAGCTACTTTTATAGTCGATTTGGTTCGATTTTTTTATATAAAAACCAAATTCAAACCAAATTTGATTAACGTTGCAAGCGATGGAGCTGGACAGTGGCCATTCACGATAGAGGCTATTTGTGCAAAACCGGATAATTCATTTGGACATTAAGTGTAACGGGCTTTATGGGCTAGTTTTTATTTTTGAAAGCTATATTAGATCTTATGTGCTATCATTGTTGAGTATTTTACTCAACTTTGATAATAGGTCATATATAGTTTACAAAGTTTATCTCATTCATGTCTTAGGATTTCATGATAATTTTTTTTTAATTTCTTTATATATAAAAAAAACTAGCCCTAGGCACTGCCTAGTGGATTGCTTAAAAAAATCAAATTTGATCGGTTTTTAAAATTAAAAATCAAAATCAAACCAAACCTAAAAGTATCGATTTTTGGTCGGTTTGGTTCGGTTTTCAGTTTGGGTCGATTTTTCGAATTTTTATGAACACCCCTAACTATAGGGGTGAGGTCTACATACTATCTACCCTCCCCACACCCCACTTGTGGGACTATATTGGATTTTGTTGTTGGAGTATTTAGTAGTATTTTATTATTAACTTGTAACTTCACTTAAACTCTTATCCATTAGTTTTCTTTAATATAATATAGGTATATATTCTCTTACTCCTAAAATTATTGTTATTTTAAACTTATATTTTAAAAATTCTTCAATTTTCTAAATTCTAAATAATTTTTTGAGCGTTATTTATTTACTTTATTTTATATTTTCAATTAATTAAAATATAATACCCTAGCATTATTTTTATCCTCCTCTTTTCGTATATTTTTATTGTGATATTTTATTAGTTTTATATTTATTATTTTATTATAATCAAAATAATATAATAATCATAAAGTGAGAAGCTATTTATTACCGTTAAAGAATCTACCGATATTTTCAATAATATATATTTTGTATTATGTGCAATAAATCCCTTTATTTTATTTTATTTTGGTGAAAGAGAAAATAATATTAATCACCTCAAATAAAGTTTTACAGTCTTCGACAAAACAAAGACAAAGCAAACTCAAAACTCCCGCCACACATACTAGATAAGAGGTTCCTACCTGGCAGACCCCTTCATTTCTAGCTCATCCCTATCACCTCTATCATTGTGTTTCTAGTTCTTATCTAGCTATACAACTCTTCTACCCATGTCTTATCTCACTACTAGAAAACTGCCTAAAATCGTTCAGAAACATCGACCGAAATCGGTCAAAAACTGGAAAACTGACCGATTTCCGACAGACTTTAATCCATCAAAATTAGATTTGTCGGTAATAAATAGCGACCGAAGTCGGTCATTTTTTTATTTTATACTTAGATTCCTATGTTGATACTGAGGTTCTTATGTCCACTAGACCATTAGTATATTTTGGTTTAAGAATTTATTTTATTTTATTTGTACTCTTTAATTGCATTTTTGCGTAAAAATAACCGACCAATTTCGGTCGATTTTATTAAAAATATAAAATTACCAATCGAAGCCGGTCGGTTTTTTAAAATGACTGACTGAAATAACCGACCAATTTCGGTCAATTTTTTGAATTTTAATTGTAATTTATTTTATATGAAAAATCGATCGATTTCGGTCGGTTTCTTAAAAAATAAACTTCACAGTACGTTAAAATAGTTTCCTGCATTTTTGCGCAAAACAAAAATCAACCGAAGTTAGTCGGTTTCGTAAAAAAAATTAAAAAATAAAATATTTTGAAAAACCGACCGACTTCGATCGATTGGTCGCGGTCGGTTTTGGCCAAATTTCTTGTAGTGTCTCTACTTATATGTTTTTGTTTCAATCTTCCATCACTTTATTTTTGCATTGCTATTTAATCGTGCTGCATATATTTTGGGATCTAGGTACCATGTTGTTCCGTATAGTACTTCCGTAATAATTTATCTACATACTTTGCCTTTTATTCCTCTTGCTAGCCTTCTCCATAGGCAATGGACCACCCTATTTTTTATTATAATCTTCAACCATGTGAGTATCTCCTCCAGACATGTTTTTGAGAATTCACATTCATAGAACAAATGCCTGATTGATTCCTCCCACCTCTCACAAATTATACATATGATATCTTGTATGACTCCAATTCTAGCTAGTCTATCTTTTTTTTTTTTTGCAACCTCCTGTATGTGAGCCAACATATTAAGTTGTGCTTGGATATGTTCTGCTTACTCCATACCCATTTATTTCCTTGACAACCTTCTTGTTTTCCTCTTAACCCCTCATACCCACTCTTTGTAGAGTATTTTTCGTTCCCTGCAAGCCAGCCGTCCGAGGACGAACATTTATTTAAGAGGGGGAGAATGTAACGACACGACCGGTCATTTTGAACTTTAGCTTTCTGTTCCGTGGTTCGAGGTCTAGAGTGGCTTCATATTGTGTAATTTGACTTGCATGCATGGTCGGATTTGATTTTCGGATTCTTCGAGATTTATTTGGATGAGGAATTCTCATTTTAGAAGCTTAAATTAAAAATGTTGATTGAGATTTCACTTTTGTGAAAACGAACCCGGACAGTGTTTTGATGACTCTGGTAGGTTTGTATCGTGATTTTGGACTTGGGTGTATGCCCGAAATCAAATTCGGAGGTCCCTAGGCTGATATGACTTATTCTATCGAAAGTTGGTAATTTAAAGGTTTGAAATTTTGATTATAGGTTGACTCCATGGATAACAGGTTTGGATTTTAGTTTTGGGACTTGGAATAATTTTGTTTTGTTATTTGAAATTTATCTGCAAAGTTTGTCATCATTCCGAGTTGAGTTGATAGAAATTGGACACGCGGTTGTGTTTTTAGAAGTTCTTAAGTTTCATGTAGATTTCATGTGTTTTGGAGGTTTGATTCATGGTTTTGGATGTTATTTTGGATGATTTGATTGCGTGAGTGAGTTCCCGTTATGTTTTTAGATGTGTATTGATGTTTGGTGTGGAGCCCCGAGGGTTCGGATGATTCTCGGACGCGTTCCAGAGAGTATGTAGAAGGTTCAGCTGTTACTAGTGCTCTGTTCTTATATTTGCGAGGTTTTCATCGCATTTGCTAGATCCTTCTCGCTTGTGTGATGCTTGGCTAGGAATAGGGTATTCGCATTTGCGATGCAAAGGTTGTAAATAAGACCATCGCTTTTGTGGAGTTTCAAATGCATCTACAACTTAGGGTTGCTTGGGAGGGACCTCGCTTTTGCGAGGATCATCGCTTTTCCGAAACCTGGCAGTGCGCTTTTGCAAGCAAGTAGTCGCTTTTGCGATGACCAGCGATCTTCGCATTTGTGAAGAAGTATGTCGCAAATGCAACTTTAGCAGTGATTCTCATGGTTCTCTTTTGCGGACATTTCTTTGCTTTTGCGAGTGTCGCATTTGCGAACCCCAGGTTGCAAATGCGACATTTGCAGCTTGTTTATAGCTGAGCATTATGGGACATAGCTTCATCTTATCATATGTTGAAACCCTAGACTCGATAGGAGGCAATTTGGAGGGATTTTCATCTACAATCATTGGTAAGTGATTCTGATAAATTTCCAACTGTTTTACATGATTATACATGAGATTTAACATCAAATTTGTGAGAATCAAAGTGCAATTTTGAGATATTTTGTCTAAGTTTTGAAAAAAATGAGAATTAGGGTTTTGAGAGTCGATTTGGAGTCGGATTTGAAAAAAAACCATATATATGGACTTCTGGGGTTATGGATAGTCGGAACCTACCAATGGACCCAGGTTTTGACCGGGCAGGCCCGGGGTTGACTTTTGGGGAATTGTATAAAGATCATAGCTTTATTAATTGGAATTGGTTTCTCTTGCATTGTTTGATATTACTAAGTCATTTTTGGCTAGATTTGAGCCGAGCAGAGGTAAATTTTAAAGGAAAAACTATTTTTGAGTGTTGATTTGGTCTAATTGAGGTAAGTATCTTGCCTAAATTTGTGTGGGGGAACTATCCCATAGATATTGATTTGATTGCACTATTTGAATTACGTGAAATACGCGTACACGAGGTGATGAGTGTGTAGGCGGCCCTATATATGGAAATTTGACCGGATTAGACTCTTAGGTTTCTTATATACATTAAATTGAAGTTGCCCCATTATGTTATGTCCTCCATTTTTAAATTTACTCTTATATGCTTTATTTGAAATTCTTGGTTCATGTTCTATCTTTTATTGCCAAATATACTCATATAGCTTTAATTGGAGTTGTTGTCTCTTTTGTTATCATGTTATCTCTTTCATTGTTGAATTATTTGTATTTGAAGTCGATGTTACATGTTATCTCTTTAATTGTTGAAGTACTCTTACTTGAAGTCATTATTACTTGTTATGTCTTTCATTGTTGAGATTATTCTTCCGTTTCATTGTATTGTTTTAATTCTTGTGTTGATTTACTTTTCATACCCTCATGTTATTGTTGTTCTTGTTGTACTCGGCGTTGTTCAGCTATGGGCTATGCTTAGTTGTGGTATTGGAATCGTTGTTACGGGAACATTGTGGTATATGGCCACATGTAGTGCGGGTTGTTATATTGTGTTGTTATATTTTTAGCACATGTGGGATTGTTGAGAGGATTGTCAGGGTGTGTGCACGTGAGTTGTCCGTGCTATTGTTATTTGCACTATATATGTTCGATTTGCACATGTAGCGAGACAAGGTGGGATAATTATCTATATGTACGCGGCAAGACAAGGGGGAATTTACTTTATTGTTGCGCACGCAGCGAGACAAAGGGGGCTATGTCGGGAATGAGTTGTGATGGCCTGTGGGGAATTATCGTTTATGATATTTGTGTGGTGGTGTGACTATATTGTGTGAGGCATGCATATTACGGGTGTTTGTTGTGTTGTTTCCAATTTGCTATTCGGTGTCTATGATTGTAACGACCCGACCGGTCATTTTGAGCTCTAATGCGTCATTCAGCGGTTAGAGGCCTTAGGTAGCTTCACTTCAAGTATTATGACATGCGCGTGTGGTCGGAATTTAATTTTGGGAAGTTCGGGGTTGATTTGGAAAGAAACCTCTAATTTCGGAAGCTTCAAGTTGGAAGAATTGACTAAGGTTTGACTTCTGAGTAAACGACCTCGGAATCGAGATTTGAAGGTTCCAACAGGTTCGTATGATGATTTTGGACTTGGGCGTATGTCCGAATCGGATTTTGGATGACCCAAAAGCGTTTCAGCGCCTATTGTGGAAAGTAGGCATTTTGGAAGGATTTCATAAATTTGGATTGAAGTGTACTTTAATGCTATCTGTGTCCGTTTGGAATTTCGAGTCTGGGAATAGCTCCATATGGTGATTCTGGTCTAAGGAGCGCGTCCGGATGTGGATTTGGAGGTCCGTAGGTTATTTCTGGGTCATTTGGTGAAAGTTGGAAATTTGAAGGTTTTTACAAAGTTTGACCGGGAGTGGACTTTTTGATATCGGGGTATGATTTTGATTCCAAAAGTTGGAGTAGGTCCATAATTTAGAATGTGATTTGTGTGCCAAATTGGAGGTCAATCGGACATGATTTGATAGGTTTCGACATCGAAGATGGAAGTTTGAAGTTCTAAAGTTCTTTAAGCTCGAATTGGGGTGCGGTTCGTGATTTAGATGTTGTTTTATGTGATTTGAAGCCTCGAGAAGGTCCGTGTTTAGAACTGGTTGGTGTGATTGAACGGGGTCCCGGGGGCCTCGGGTTGGTTTTGGGTCATTTTTCCCATGTTTGTTGCTTTTGTTGCTGAGGTCTGGTGTGTCCCTCTTCGCGTTCACGAAGAAAGGATCGCTTTCACGAAGCCTTGGAAGAGGCAGAGCTTCGCGATCGTGAATGGTTCTATGCGAACACGTAGAGAGGCAGACAGGAGGTGGAACCAGGGGAGTTTGCTCTATGTGCTCGCGTGTTTGGTGTCGTGTTCGCTAAAGGGCGGAGGAGTTGGTCACTTCGTTCATGTAGTGGAGTTTTGGAACTGGAGCAGGAATGCTCTTTGCAAAGCGAGGTTATGGCCGTGTTCGCGAAGGAGGGGGATGCTGGGCAGTGTCTTTTAAAGACGGGGCCTAGGCTCATTTCCACCCTATTTCTTCATAGGAGCCGACTTTGGGGACGATTTAGGAGCGCCATTTTCATCGTCAATTATGAGGTATTTTATTTCTACTAATTTTGTGTTAAATACAAGGTTTATACATGGATTTAGACATGAAAATTTGTAGAAATTTGGGATTTTGAAGAAAAACCTAGAAATTGGTATTTTGGATTTTGACCACGAATTTGGGCATCGAAATGAGAATAAATAATATATTTGAGTTCGTGAGGTTATGGGTAATTGTTGTCTTCAAAAATTTTCGGAATCGGGGCACTTGGCTCGGAGGGTTGATTTTTATCGAATTATCGAATGGAGTTGGGAATTGTTAAATTGATTAATTATGGGTATTAGAACACGTTCTAATTGGTTTGCACATTGATTGCGTAGTTTTTGACCGTTAGAGTTTGGGTTGAGATGTCAGAGTGGCGTCGGTTATGGAACTTCGGAGTGAGGTAAGTCTTTCTTCTAACCTTGTAAGAAGGAATTTACCCCATAGGTGATTTGATTTAATATGTGCTACTATTTGTGGGGGCTGCATACGCACGTGGTGACGAGAGTCCATTCATAGCTACTAATTGTGCTTATGTCCGGGTAGTCTAGGACCCAAATCATGTTATAATTGCGATGTTTGCATCTTACTTATTAATTTAATTGTTTAAATCATATTGGAACTTGATAAAGGAGTTATAAAAGGTTAAGCTTCATTTACTTGAGTTTGGACTGGTCACTTGACTATTAATGAGAATTGATATTTCTTTGAAAATTAACCCCCTTAAAAATCTTGAATCGGTCGTTTTAAAGTATTTCTCTTTTCTTGTGGAGCGGGTCGAACGCCTCGATAGCAGATAGTTGTTGATACCAAATTTTTTCCTCAAAATATTTTAAATTTGCATATATAGTTTCAAAATCATGTATCAATAGCAATTGATATTTTTTCACAATTTTCCTATACTTGTATTAATCTATCCAGCATCTTATTGCCAACAAATAATTATAAAATTGTATTACAAATGATTTCAAAAGCATTTCTTGGTTTCATTAATTACTTTTGGTCCTATTAAGACCAAATTATTTCATAATCAGCCAAACTGGCACCTTTTGGCTATAATTGCAATAACTTTGCAATTATAGCCTAATCATACGATTTTATACTATTTATTATCCAGAAATTAATCATTTGTATTTTTAAAATACTAAGTAATCATTCTTAATTATTTTCTATGCATGAAATTCATTTTTATAATTAAGAGCTATTTTTTATAAATTGTTTTAATTAATTTACATGGGGTATTTAACAGATAGCCACTTCCATTTCATTTATAACCTAATTAGACCAGACCCAAGTCTGATTAAAACGGCCCAAACACCCAGGCCCAATACATTTATCCTACCCAACCCAATACCCCGCTTTAATCCTGACCGTTGATCACTCAGATCAACGGTCCGGATTTACCCTTTTCTTAATTAATCCAAACGACCCCCTTCCCAAACCCTCACTTCTCTCATTTCCCTCATCTTCTATCCGCCGTCATCCCCTTCCCTTTCTCTCTCAAATCCCTTTTGCATCAAACCTTAATCCCCTCTCCATTCTCTGGTTCGCCGGTAACACTGGCGGTTCCCTACCCCTAGCCTCTATGGCTTCTCTCTATGGCTCGATTCTTGCATCCCTGAGGTCCTCAAGGGACCGGTTGGTTATTCATCCACCCCCCGGGGTCCGTGCTCACCTCCCGTGGCTTTCATGTCATTCTTAGGCCGTCCATGGCCATCTGAGTAAGATCCTCCCATCTCCGGCTAGAACCTGTGGTTTCTAAGCCGACTCTCTCTCCATCTCTCTCTCTCTCTCTCTTTGGGTTCTCACTCTAAAACCCTAATTTTAACACTGGATTTCTTAGATCTGCAATAGATCTGGGTATATTCCGAGTTATTTTGCTATTTTCTTAAAGATTTTTCGATTTTCCTAAAGCATCTCTTCGTCTTCAAACTAGGGTTTCTTAACCCCTTTTCAAAAAATGATTTTCTTCTGACTTTAGTGTTATTCTGTGATTTTCACTGTGTTTAAACGATTTGTTTAATTTTTTCCTTCATATGATTTTATTATGTTGAAAATTTTAAGTTTCTTGGTTTAATCTTTGGGTTTTGAGTTTATCTTTACTGTTCGTTCTTTCAAACTTGTTTGCATGTTTGATTCTCATGAATTTGCTTCGATTAATCTGAGCATTTTTGTAATTTTCACCCTGTTTAACTTACTAGGGTTTCTGATTCTACCTATTATGTGCTTACCTCGCTTACTCTCAGAGGTTTATGTTTATCAGTACTATATTCCAGTTTGAAACCCTGATTCTATATGATCTTTACTTTCCCATGTCTATTAGGGTTCTAATTCTTGCCTTCTACCTTGCTTATCATGTGTTTATTCTGTGCAATTTGTGTTGATTCCCCCTAATCAGTACTATTTCCTATTTGAACCCTTGATTCCCTGTGACTGATACCTTTCACTAATCCCTTATGATGATTTCCCTGCTGATTTTCCGACCTGAGCTTATTTCTTGCCTTATTTTATGGTCGACTATGCTGTCAAATTAATTCTTATGTTATTTTCTTAATTAGAATCCTCTGAACCTAGCCTCAATTACATGTTCTATACTGGTACTGTGCTGAAATTATTTCCTTATTGTGTTATATTCCAGTCATATGGTATCTTTCCTTATTTATTGCATGTCTATTACCGTTCAAAGTTAACTCCTTAATTGAAGGGAGTACTTATATTGATCTTATGTTGATTGATTCTAATTCCCCAATCAATGCCTGACTTTGATTGTTACCTTATCCTACCTAGTTTCAAACTACTATATATGTTCTCTCTCATTGACACTAAACAGACACGAACACATTAGTTCAAACTCTATCTCTTACACTCAAAGTTTTCTGCTCTCTTTCTGTGTCACTTACTATTATTCTGAGCTAGCCGGCTGCAAGCCAAGACTAACTATTGTGCTCTCCTGCCCCTTCACCTTTGTGTTTACTGTCCCTTTACTGGTATGTTCTGATTTTCAATTTAAGTCCCAAAACCAATATGTTCCTTTTACTGCTTCAGTTATCATGTTCCTAATATGTTTCTATCTATTGTTTAGATGTTCAACATGTAATTGACCTCTTTGCATCATCGCTTCATCTAGTATGCTAATTATGTCTTAACTCTTTAGGATTAGCATGTTCTTATAAACCTGTAATCTGATTCAATATGACTCAATTCTGTTTTGATGCTTGTGTACTAGTAGCCTAGTTCTAGTATGCCTTATTGATTTGTTACCCTAAGTTGCCTTGATGCTATGCTCAATCATGTTTAGTGCTTCTATGTCCTCACTGCTGCTATGAAATCCTATACTATGTCATATCCCAATCCCATGAACCCCCTAAGAACTTTTGATTCTGTGACTATGTTCTAATTAGCATTCCTGAATTCATGTCTCACTATTTACACTATTAGCTACCCCTTAATTGCAAGAGATTATGTTTATTATATGTGTATTATGTGTTCCCAGTCCCCAATTATACCTGTGTGAAGGGTTGTTATTTGAGTATTGCTGAACCTGTTTGGCTCTGTGTTTGATCTATTGTTCGTTTGATTTCACCACTCTTATCAACAAAATTTTACTGCTAAACAACTCTCCTATTTTATAAAACTACTGCAACTGAATCCCTTCTTTCAAATACTGCTTTCCTATTAAACCCTTTTCAAAACTATGTCAAGCACTCTCACTCTACTCTTAGGTCCTTAGGTTCTTCCCCTCCAGTGTATGACTGCCTTGGGATTCCTGTGAGACCCCTCTGAACTCTGATGCACTGGGGCTGGCCCTTCCACACTGCACTTACTCAATTATGGTTATGAAATCTAGGTGTGAGCACTGCCTGGGATCCCTTGAGGTCCTTAGGGAACTCTGACACACCCGATATGAGAAAGGCTATGAAACATTTGGCACTTGAGGTTCTGGGAATCTGGGCCTGTTTTCAGGCTCCCTATAGTTTAACTTCTTCTTTTCCTTTATCTATTTATGTAATTTATTCAGCTGGTCTGTAATAATTATTGTAAATGAATACTTGGGGATGGCTACTGAAATGGGGGGATAGCTATATGATCTTATCAATGCCACTGGGTAGAAATCATACCTTAGGCTTTACATTCCCTATATCTGCATTAGAATCCATGCTTAGGACTAACATGTTCATTCAAACCATGCCAAACATAGATATCATGTCTTTAAGGCTTTCATGTTTATTGCTTTAACGTACAGTATGCCCTTAATTTATGCTTATGCCTACCACTTAAAAATTCTGCTCCTAGGGTGATAAAATTAATACTCATGTGCATTAAAAACATGTCCCAATCATCCTGTAGATAAAATTAATACTCATGTGCATTAAAAACATGTCCTAATCATCCTGTAACTCTTTGTGCATTTTAGAAATCACGCTTTAGGAATCCTGGGCATCCTGAATTATGTCTTAGCCATCCTGCATTTATATGCGCATATTAGATACCATGCTCTAGGATTTCGTCTACATTTACTTAACTACGCCTAGTTTAAACTGCTGAATCATGAAAAGGTTTAAGATAGCCTCACATATGATTATCATGTCTGCTCTTAATAGAAATTGGTAACTATCTCTGCATTCTCAGGTTTACATCATTTAGAACAGCATGTTTTAGGTAAAACAACATCTGAACTGTCAAATAGTTCTGGTAGTTACTACGCACAACCCCATGCCTAGGAAAGCCTTAGGTAATCAATCTCTTAATAAAAAATGAATAATGTTTTGATTGCATTTACTGTCTAAAGGCTACAGGTTTTAAAATCAGTAGGCAAACTGATTAGGTCCTTGCTATTGAGTTTATAAACAAGCTGCATAGTTCTGTGCATTGATATTCACTTAGATATCCTATCTTAGGATTCTGTCTAATAAAACTGCCTCTTGTTTGTGTTTGAGACGTGCTGCTTATGTGCATTATCTGAGGAGGTAAATCTAAGCCTCTTAACTGCTTTTCCTGCATTTATTTGTAAATTCCTACTTGTTCTTGCCTATCGCCTAGAATTTTATCCTTTTAAATTTAGGGAGTTTTGTCTAAAACTGCCCAAATTTAGAGGTCCTAAATTCCTCTAGGGCCATTAAGAAGGGACGGGTAATAGCACGCATAGGGGTCGTTAAATAAACTCGCTTAATAACCACTAAGAGGTGGGAAAGGGTAGACATGGATATGATATCCGGTGCGCTAATGCCACGAGTAGCCCCTCTTCTGAGGAGTGATTACCGTCATTGTACTGATGTGATCCTATAGGATAAACAACCTAGGACCCTCCCCCCCCCATCCCTTACACAGTATGCTAAGATTGTAAAACCTCCGGAATTTTGTAAATGTGCTTAGACTTTAAATATTTTAAACTTAAGCACATATGTGTGCTTGGACTGCAAATCTTCTNATGAAGAGGGTCCTCGGGAACTTGCCCTCTTCACTGGATATTCAACCAAACAACATGTTGATCGAAGAAGCCACTATGTTCTGGGATAGAGAAAGGTATGTGTTCCATTTTGGCAACATAGAAATGACCCCCTTCTTGGAGGAGATAGGGGGCTTTGGGGGATTACCTTGGGACAGTCCAGGTTTGTTGGTACCGGAGAACCGTGCCGCTAGGGGTTCCTGAAAATGATGGGTTTGAAGAAGAACGATGGTTTAGAGAGCCTGACAGAGTCCTACATACCTTTTGACTATCTCTATGAATGATACGGCCATAGCAAATCCTATCGTATCTTCCACGACGAGTTCTCTATTACTTCCTTGGGTCATATTCACCGCAGGATTTTTGTGTTCGTCGTTTGCTTCCTGGGTCTGATGGTGTTTCCAAGCAAAGGTGACCGGATTCACACTAAACTGACTATGGTAGACAAAAACTTAATGGAAGGGATCGAAGGGAAAACATATACCATTGTCCCTATGATCATAGCAGACATATACCGAGCCTTGGACCACTGCCAGAAGGAGGCCAAACACTTTGAGGGTTGCAATCTGCTACTACAGGTTTGGTTATTGGAGCATCTCCAGATAGGCCAATATCGTCAGGAATTTCCACGAAGGGCGTGGAATGATCATATAGCCTTCCACCACCCTAAGAGGATGAACTACATCCTTGATAGGTTCGCTCAACCGGAAAATGCTACAGAATGGGCGCAGTTTTTTGATAATTTGACCGAGGACCAGGTTCAATGGATGTTCGAATGGTTCCCTACTAGTGAATTCATCATCAGATCGAGGTACGCTCCGCACCTGGTGTTGATTCATTTAAGGGGAATATATCCCTATGTTCCCATCAGGGTCATGAGACAGGCGGGTAGAAAGCAAGTTATACCGCGAGTCTCCAAAATGAGTCATTACAGGGCAGATTTTCAGGACGACGATATCCCGTACAAATGTGAAGCTCAGCATCTGTGGCATCTCAAGGTTATTGTAGAAAAGGACACCATCGAGCCCGACAGATACCACGCAGGGCATGTACGCTTTTACCTATCATGGTTGGAAGACAGCATAGCAGGGATAGTTGAGCCAGGCATCAGCAGAAACAGGGTCATAGACGAAGCGGCTGAGGCTTAGGTGAAATACAATAATCTACGCAAAAGGGTTCGTGAGTCCGAGGCCGAGCATCTGGAGCAACACAAGACTAATATGGAACTGATCGATGAGTGGAAGGAAAGGGCCATCAAGTCTAGTGAAAGGTTGGAATATTTGGAGCAGGGTCTGATGGAGCTAGAAGCAAAGACAAGAAAAAGGGTCGCCGACTGCCAGAATGCTGAGGGAAACGAAGGAGGGCATCTAGCAAGGGTATACCTGCTGTTGGGCATGCACGACCTGGGGAACCTGATTGACAGAACCAAGAAGACCAAGCCTGGGGAAGGTCCTTCGGGGACTAAGTAGTCTAGGTTTCCTTTTCATTGCTTTTACCAATGTAATAAGGCCAAGTGCCATTAGTGACTTTATTTCCTACTCATTATTTTAGTGTCATTTTGGACTCGTCTATTTTACATTAATGAAATGAGGAATTTTTGCATCTAAGTTCTCCAAAATCAACTTGTTGCTAGGTCTACCTCTGGCACAACGAGGCTCCAAAATTAGGACACGCTTTTATTCCTGCACTATGTGTTTAAATATTGCAATATTTTCTCATGATCCTCATTGACTTGGCTACCTTTTGTTGTTTCTTTTGATTATTCCCCTCCCCAAAGGTTGGTTCATGCATTATGGCATCATCATCATATCACACAAGATCCAGGGGCCCTCCACCTCANTACGATATCCCGTACAAATATGAAGCTCAGCATCTATGGCATCTCAAGGTTGTTGTAGAAAAGGACACCATCGATCCCGACAGATACCACGCAGGGCATGTACGCTTTTACCTATCATGACTGGAAGAAAGCATAGCAGGGATAGTTGAGCCAGGCATCAGCAGAAACAGGGTCATAGACAAAGCGGCTGAGGCTCAGGTGAAATACAATAATCTGCGCAAAAGGGTTCATGAGTCCGAGGCCGAGCATCTGGAGCGACACAAGACTAATATGGAACTGATCAATGAGTGGAAGGAAAGGGACATCAAATCTAGTGAAAGGTTGGAGCAGGGTCTGATAGAGCTAGAAGCAAAGACAAGAAAAAGGGTCGCCGACTGCCAAAATGTTGAGGGAAACGAAGGAGGGCATCTAGCAAGGGTATACCTGCTGTTGGGCATGCATGACCCGGGGAACCTGATTGACAGAACTAAGAAGACCAAGCCTGGGGAAGGTCCTTCGTGGACTAAGTAGTCTAGGTTTCCTTTTCATTGCTTTTACCAATGTAATAAGGCCAAGTGCCATTAGTGACTTTATTTCCT